>JAHZMW010002347.1:0-12501 GCA_027743745.1 Alloscopus bannaensis | reverse complement strand
ATGAAAAGAAGGTGGAGCACGGGTTTCTACTGCCAAAAAATGTCCCAAAATCATTTAGTCGAAGGCAAACGCATAAGTATTTTTACTTCGGTTGATCGTACACTATTGATTTTTAAGAACCAAATTGTAGTTGAAAATATATTTAACAAGATTTAGAAACAAATATTATCGCATTTTGTAGCTGAAGAGAGGCAACAGACATATAAGACTAACGAGTTTAATTAGTCTCATCTTTTTTTTAAAAATTGGACAAAATAGTATAATATACATAAATAGTTTGGCGAGGCGAATGTTAATTTGACATCTGTCAAGCTGCCTTATAAAATGGGTAGATTAGTATACTGCGAAGCATCCCCATTTCAAGAAATGAGGTGATGATGGGGGAAGTACACTTTAAAATATTACAAAAATGTGTTGATGATTCATCATATACACTTTTACGAATACATCATCATCATTCAGAGCATTTATATTTGCGTGTCGTATGTGTAGGATAGCATCTTTACGGTCTCGTAGGATTTTTCACTGCAGTCGGCAAATTAATTGACAGACATTCCCTTAAAAGTCGTTGGATTCACAGCTATATCCTCCTTCTCTCTAATATGGGAGGATGAGTGCACTTGAACAAGCACAGTTCAGAAAACGCTGAAAATCAAATAGCGTGTATCAAGTTATAATAATAATTAACTGCTTGTGAACTATAGGCTATGTGAGGCTTTCAATACAAGACACAGTTAGAATCCTTATTCTTCTAACAGAAATGTGTCGGGAAAGCGATGAAATCAGGTTGGCTGAATATTTGAAGATTGTAAGCCCCCACACACACAGGTTACTACAAAATGATTATAGGTTACATTTGTAGGTAGAGGATTGATGTGTAAAAAAGACTAACGCATCTCAAAGGTAGGTATGGCAGAAACGAGAAATAAGTGAATCTTCAAGTTTGAAAACTTAGTCCGCCGAGGCGTACTCGTAGTGTGTATACCTAAATAAATATTGGCTACATACTGTATGCCGCCTGAGTTATGAATCATGCATACCGACATGCGTTATATTTGTAACGCCTATCTCTAATGAATTGCATCGCTTTCAAGGAATGAATGAAGGAACAATTAATGTATTTACCGTGTTCATTCATTTATAGCTGGCAGCCACAGCCAGACACTGCTTAACTAATGATGTTACTTTTCCTTTCTGTCTGTCGCTCCTGAACGACTGAACACACAGACAACAAATATCCTGCATTGTTTACTGTATTGTAGTATAAAGAATATGATTTCATTGTCATTTACTCATTGTGTATCAAGACTGATATCAAAAAAGTTATTGAGAACACGCCTTAATCACTCGAATGTATTTTATCATTTTCATATGTACACGTATTTATTGTGCGCAAGCTTGATATTTTCTCTTCAATACTGTAGGCGGACCTTATATTAATGTGGCATTTTTCTTGTGTTTTTGCTGCACTCACCATTTCACTTTTCGATCGACAATTTACCTATGTGAGGGGAAAGCATCGTAAGAGGAAGTAATCACACATGTTTACATTGTTGTCTGGTTTAGAATGAAATGTACAGAGCCCCTTTTCAGGTTAATCGTTGATTAAACCAAGTTGCAAAAATTTATAGAAACAATAATGCAAATTCTGGGTGCATCCCCACCTTCCTCACGCTAGTTATTATTCTTGAAGGTCAGGCAGCCGGTTAGAGCATGAGCAAATAATATGTCAAGATTAATTACATGGTCAGGTAGTGTCTAAAAAACGAGAAATTTCCTGTGAGGCATAGGTTCGGCCGGAGTGTCAGTGAAAAGCATTGTAGGTAAAAGCGAACACATCAAGAGTGTAAGAATTTTGCAGATAAGACGGTTTGGTGAAATGTGATTATTAGTCACGTTTACAATGTCATTAGCATACGGCGATGAAACATAAGTAGCATATAGTCATCATAATGATGTGAGCTTGTCGGGCTTTCCTTTAAAAAATACTGCCTTCCTTAAAAGGAATTCCGAAGTGTTCCACTCTTTTCAATGGGGGAATAAGTGTAAATTCATTTTAGTTGTAGTACAGAGGTGCATTACTGGAATTATAAAAATATTAACAAATCCAATTAAGAATGAATCTCAATAGATGGGAACTGGTGAATTCTTGGTTACGCTATACTGTGAATTTTGTGAATGACGGATTCCCACCAGACCAAATGCCAAAAGGGCTTAAACATTTTCTTAATGGGCGACTCGATTTGATAACCTGTTTCTTCAACTTTGTCACCTTCAACTCGTTTAATAAATATGCTCAGATCAGATTACGCCGAGCTCACCTTTCATTCTGACACTAAGCTGAAATCAGTCATACAAATTATACACCAAAACACACAATACACCTCCTCTTCACGCATTGTCTTTCTGCACGGTGTTTACTTTGAGTGTGAACGACATGATGCCTGACTGACGCGACCATGAAGAGGCTTGTTTAAGATGTGTCAAGATAACAATAATTTGAATCGGCCGGTGAGTTAAAGAGGTTTCGCATTTGTCGTAGCGATAATCATCAATATAACATCCCACCCCAAGGAGTATGATATATAAAAAAATCTTTTAGATTTGAGCACAAGCTTGTACTAATAAGAATCGTGCTATTTGGCAAGCAGAGTGGTTTGTATGCACAAGTATCCACACTCCATCTATCACATGCCCACACTTTTGACATTTCCTGGTGCTTCAGAAGAATTGAGGAGATCAAGGAGCAAATCTTGTTACAAATGTACACCTGACATTGCCGAAGAAGAACAAAGGATCGTTGATTAATTTATTTTGATAGATTCTGTTGAGTTATTTATTCTCTTTACGTTGTTTGCATAAAAATCTGTCCGCAAAACCGCTTCAAGAATATATAAAATCTCTCAAATTTAATTTACTATAAGATGAGGATGAGTAATATATGAGTACCTGTGTAATAATAAATACGAGTTTCAAACAATGGGAATTAGGAATACTGCTTTACATGCGTGATGAGCACAACAAGGAAAAAAGTCATACATAATTAAATTAACGTTGGTTTCAATGTTTTACTGTCTGGTTCGTCGTAGTGCACATTGTATTTCCTGAAGATGGGTTTACATTGTTTGGATGTCGTGGAGGGCATTGTTTTCTTACGGTATTTGTTGAGGGCAATATGCTTTGTACTACAACAGTAGCGTGATAGGACGATGCGTAGAAGGAACTATCAGCTAAAGTTGATTACTATCTCCAGGCAGAATTTTGTTCACTTGCACTTTCATCTATCAATATCAAGGGCAGCACTCGTGAATAATTTGAGTTTATAGAGAATAGAAAATATATGAGCTGCCACTCTATAGTTGCCATCATCTACTCTATTTTGCCTACAGGTTTAAAAATAGGATGGCATATAATTCCATTGAGTCTAAATTCTTTATCACAAAAATGAGTTTAAACAAAGCACACAATGTTGTAAAATTGCTCTAGCTTTAGTTTGGCTTTTGCCCTATTCACATTTCATTTAGATTTGCACAAACACCTGTAATTAAATTCGCGTCATCCGCCCACAACCATCTACCAACACTGTTATTACCGAACGATTAAAACTGCATTGTGTTTCTCACTACTTTTCAGAGACGCGTACCACGACGAGGTACCTATAACAAACGACTAGGTATACGTATTTGTGCGTCTAAATACAGGTACATGTGTGCGTATCATCCGGGTTTTAAAACAAAAATTTGCTCAGCCTTTCCCGTTGTCGTATTTGGCTATGATTGTTGCAAAGTAATTAGAAATAATCGTTGATACGTGCCACATGCTGCCGACACCTTTTTTGCGAGAACGGAACTGTAACAAGTGATGTTTATCAACGTGTGCACAATAAAAATCCAATCGGCCAACTCGTGTGTTATCACATCTTTAAAAAATGAAATCATTTAAATGCAACAATTGTGCGCAGCCAGCTCAATCCAAATATATTAAGACATGTGTTCTCATTAATTGAAATGACAAGGTGTGGAGGAGGCTCCATAAATGTGTCAGTGCTCCAGTCGGATTGATGTTGAAAAGGAAACAATGAAGCTAACAATGCTGATTATAGGTTGTGCACGCGGAATAAAGCGTAATGAGTTTTTCTTGAAGGTTATTGTTGTTACTTTCTTGTCTGTGCCTAACCAACTGCCGCAACCTAACTGGTGCACTTTTTATTATCCTGAATCTTCCTCCGCATATATCCTACAAAAATTATTTTAGGTAGTTGTACTACGCACCCTCCCAACAAACCCGTATGCTCATTTTTTCGTACTACATATGTATGCGTGTAGGTGCAAATATAGGAATGATTCATCACATCGAGGAAACTCTTCTGATGGCCAGATAACCGTTTGCCGTTGAGTAATTAAACACGTACGCATGAATAAACAGAGCAAAATTTTGGCTTGATAAGACTATGCTACAGACATTTATGGATTCTGATGGTGCCTCAAGTTATCCGCGTATGTATTTCTCCACAATTTATGGCGGTGATGTAAAATAATGAGGCACATCATGAGACGCTCGCATTTTTACGCAGTTTTATTAGATTATAGGTTCTCCAGTGACTTTTTTTAGAAGAAAGAATGGCTTATGCTTATGGCTAATCTTTTAATGAAGGGGTTCAAGTTCAAATGATGTGTGTTCTTGCATAGCCGACAACAAAATGATGAAATGAAGTAATTTCTTAAAGCGGTTTTAACACGAGAATTCTGGCAAGGGGAAGGGGATCGATCTTTCAGAAGTTATAAAAAGACAGCATGGTAAACTTGCTCATGTGAGGCAGAAGGAAGCACCAATATTGCTTTGTGTTAGGCGACGGGGATGCCAGATAGGCATAATGTGCATACAATATGGACATGTTATGTTCCCTTGTCCAAACAACTCTTGCCGTAATAGATTCTTCTTTTTAATAATGGTCTTTCAGGCAAATAGTAAACTCTGCGTCGAAATGTCCACGACGAGGGGTTATTATTGCCTTTAGATATGTTAGTAATAGGATTTTTGTATGGAGTTTTCATCACTGCAACTTGTCCTGCGAAGAATACCAAAAGAAGTTTACATAAACACACTTCCATCTACTTCGTTTGAGCAATAAATTGACATAAGCTGCGCAGGAAAAAGATGCACATAAGCCAACAGTTTACATAATGAAAGCACACACAGAAGTGAAAAATCTAGTACAATGAATATCCTTTCGATGGAAAACGAGATAAAAAACGTGCTCTTGTGTATTTCACTGATAGTGAGAGCATGTAATGGATTCTTGTACTTGGACCAATTTCTTGGATGATGCACAGAGCAAGTAATACAATTCGTTGGTATTATCAATGTGCATGGCTATATAAGATTGATGCTGAGCCATATGGAGTATGGACAAAACGAGAATCTCATGGTCATCAACTCCCCGCAGGTAGCTGTGTGCAAAACAATGGTGCAAGGAGACAGCAAAAAGATTCGCTGATCGGGGTTGCTCGTCGTTGTTCTAGCCGTTAAAAACGTTGGGGCTGAGTAGCCGGTCTTAGGGCGGTCGAATAAAGGCTTGTTTCACCAGCTTTCTTATCCAAGCCATTCCGATTACGTGTTTCATTGTGGTTTTTGATTTCGGTTGATTGTGCTTGACCCTCCGTGCTTGCTCCTCATTGAGAAGCCGAGAAGGTTGGTAGACGTACAACTCCAAGGGTTAGCTAAGTGAGTAAAATTTGAGAGGAACGACAGTTTTTGTCCATGTTCATTTTTTGCGTAATAAAGTAAGAAGGGATACAAAAGCGGCGTTTATTCTGCGATTTGCTGTTGGCTTTTCTCCCATCTTCCCTCATTAAGGGTAAATGAAGTTTTGTGTTTTTCCCGACTGATACGGGCAAGCAAACAGGGAATGCTTCTTACTTTCGGGAAAATTGCACTTTGTAAGTTCTATACCTTTATTCCTTTATTGCACTGCAGACCATTTACACGGAAAAGGATAGTTGTTCCTTATCTTTAAGAAGTGCACGTACGTCAACTTGCAACAGCAGCAACAACATTTTGCGTAGGAAAATGCAAGCTTCTCAAGTTCAACCGTCGACAGAAAGTGAAGCTTCATAGTTAAATATAATAATATGTATCGCTCACAAGGAGCAAGGTATCGGAAGAGTCAGTGAATTCTTACTGTTGGTAGTTGTACCTGAAGTATACACATTCATTAATACTTTACTAAACAGGCAAACCTTCTGCAGTTGGTTGCCCCTATTGTTAAATCAAAGGGACCATAAATATTCCAACAAAGCCGCACTGTTACTCTTTTATTTATGCTATTAAGGCCAGGCATTCGAAGAGCTCTCTATAACGAATCTGCGTGTAACAGTACCAGGCTGCTGAAAACACACTCGTGTGTTCCAATCCAAGTGTATTTTTCTTGCGTTTATTATAGCATTTTGGAAATATTCCATTTCCTCACACATTTGTGTACGAAACTGACATTGAAAGTTGAGAGACGTTGATTTTTATGTATTTCCTAAATATTGTACTCAAACTGGTCTCTGACTGACTTCCTCATAAACTATCCAAAGCTGTCATAGTGTGTCGGTCTCGTGAAAAGTGATGAAGAAATGCGTACGGCTTTACAGCAGTGCGGTACAGTGCAAGTGCAAGTGACGTGATGTACATGCTTCGCGTTCTTTGGGTTCTGCAAGACGATATTATGAATGTATCACGTATGGCTTCGTGGAAGGCAAAACTAAACTTTGGAGTTCAACTTTTGTCGCACAGTTGCTTGAACCTTTCGTCATGTAATGAAACGAACCCTGGTTTGCATGCATGTTCAAGTTCGATTTGAACGAAGAGTTGAACATTTCCAGAAAAATGTGAGGTTTCTTCTGGCCAGTCATTCATTCATCATTCATACGAATGTGGTTCATATGCCCGTATCTGTGCGAGCACAAGGTTTTTTTTTACTTTGGGAAGGTTAATGGAAACACAAACGGATGTCCTACATCAGCCCAAGCCAACCCCTTTTTCCTCCCATATGGACTGCAGATACACAAATAAACGCCACCAAGTGTGCACCCATTTGGTATGCTGTTTCAATGTCAAAGTTAGCCGAGACTCCGAAAGCAGTATAATACCAAAGCTTCTGCCAGTCCTACTCTTCCATTTCGCCCCTGAGCATATTTCCAAGAAGGGGCTGACAAGCACTTTTACTGCTTCTCCTTTTAAGTACTGAATTATTAAAAAAGCTCAAGTCGTTGAGTGAATAAAGGCAGCTGAAATTATAGGATTTGTCACTCCGATTTGAAAGACTTAAGTGATACTAGCCTACCCTCTGGATTGAAAATGTTGAAGATTTGCTGTACAAATTAGCACATAGTTCAAAAACGTTTTGAACCTCACAAGGACAGCTTTTTACAAAGGCTTTTCAGCTGTATTGAACATGGTTGGTTGTAGCTGAACTGAAGAATTTTTCTGTTCACAAGCAGCGCATAATGATAACGATGACATGATGTGTAAGTGGTCACAAATGCACGAAGTCAACCGACAATTCCTGTCTCATTACGTAGGACAAAAGTACACATTAACGGCTGCATGTCATGTCTTCAGTACAAGCTGCTATGTGCTTACATGGCGGTGCTGACTAATCATATGAATAATTTTACGATTATGCGAAATACTAAGCTCTGTTCTGGGTGCTCCCTAGCCATTCACACATGGACTCATGAGATCAACTAAACTTGTAATCTTGCACATAAACGTACTAGGGAATATTTCTTGTGGTGAACAACATACTTGCGCTTGTACTTGTCGTACTGCAACATTTTTTAAACTATATGGCTAACTCTATAACAAACACTTATTCTCTCACACAGCGGTAGGCGCTCATGTAGGATTGCATTACACGATCAACTTGTAATGTTATGTATTCATCTACGTTTTTGACAGTCGTTGCTTCTTGTTGCAAGGCTAATTGGTTATATCAAGGCAGTCAATGTAAAGACTTTCGTCAAGCTGTTATAAGTGATCATTTTGGGATTATGTGACATGAAAACGTAAACAGGGTACATCTACGGAAATGCAATTAATATGTTGACACAAAACCAGTATGAAATATTGGCTTCAGCTCTACTTCGTCCAAACAAACGTGATCTTTCACAAAACTTTGTTTATTTTTTTAAAACAGGACCTGCCATACATCCGTGAAATGGCACAACCAAACGTGGACTAGGCCGCTGCTGTCAGTTGGTGAAAGAGGAAAGCCAGACAAACGGAACAAAGCTGAGCTTACATTCATACGGAGCACATACGCGCACATCAGCCAGAAGACTAAATCTTACATCCGTTGTTGGACTACGAACCTGTCATCGGATTGAAGTTTTTTTACATCCTGATCAAAAGGGTTAAGAAAACACACAAGGCGATAACGGCTACTCCATAAGTTAAGCCAAGGAGGGAAGAATGAGGAGCTGGAAACCATGTACAGACTGAAATGAAGTAAACTTAAACTACTAGGATAAGACTGATAGGTTCATTACGGTTTTACAACTCGGAACGAAACTAAGGATTAGACTAACCCATGTACTACTCAGGATACTTTTTATTTCATTGAACGAAATTTTTGTCACTTATTTAAATAATTTAATATATTACTCTGATTTCCTCTGGAATCGTTGCTCTCACTGTGCCAAAATATACAGAATCACACGTCTTCTTAAGTACGTATTACGTCTGCTCATAGATAGCGATATTCGATGTAGACTACCTATATTATTATTTTGACGACAACTAGAGAGTGGAACCCAATTTTAGAAATTGTTCATTTTAGAGTTATAATATACATACAACTTGTATATCAAGACACTCTCTATCATTTTATATTGCCAAATTTTTCACCAATTGAAGTTTGTACAATACTGTGATCTACTCTGAGCTTTTCGCCGGTTTATTTGGCTCTACTAGTAGTTGAGAACTGTAAAGATTATATATTTGAAATAGAAACTATACGTCTATCACCTGTACTAACCACGTAGTAGTACCTTAAAGCAAAAGTATGGTTGTTATATACTAAAGTAATATGATAAGTGCAGTTGGATCATTTCAACTACACTGGATGTTCCAGTACTCTTCTATTCATGTAAGTCCTGTTTGAAAACAATCTTACATTATTTATCTATCTGTATCTGCGATTTATTTCTTATTTGTATTCTCAAAAGAAAACTCACACGTATTTTCGATTTGTGTGTTACAGTTTGAAGAATGAATCAGATGAAGTGCAGTGTGTCGATGACTTCTCTGGAGTTTCCGCAAAATAATTTGCAGACTCCAGAGAGTCAGCAGAAGAAGCCATGGCCGGGAGGACGGCAGTGTTGCAGTTTGAACTCAAAGAAGCCCAGGTAAACATTTAAAAAGACGATTACCTAGTTAAGCGTACTTCCTGTATGTAGCAAGCAAGCGAAATGCAACGGCATTTCCTATTTTCACAAAACGATGTCACCAGTCTCCGGTCTCCCATGTGTACAAATATCTTTGTTTGATCAAGCAATAGTGGTATTTTTGTAAAACACGAGGTAATCTGTGCATATGAAGTTCACAACATCGTATTGATTCTGTAGCAGTGATAATCTTTGAAGAAAAATTGTATTTTGTATCATATAGTGGTATGTGCATAAATGATCTCATCTTGTGTGTTGGTCGTCTTCGAAACAGTTTCGACAAGTAAACACCTCACAGGTATCCAGCAAGAAATGCTTTTAGTCTTCTCCAGAATTTTCTTCCTCCAAGGTGGTATTAATTGTAACCCATTTGTGTACAACGATATAAACCTGGCTTATCATATCACAGAAAAGTATTTGCAATTGTTTATTTGCGCTTTTTCTGATATCCAACTGATACAGATTCGTATACAGCAAACAAATTGTTGGAGTCTGACTTTTCCACGATACTCAACTGAACTTGCCAGAAAAATAGAAATCTGGTCTGAAGTCTCTGTTCAGTATTCAAATTGATGAGATAATAGCAGCGAATGCGGCACTATGCTTCATTTAGGACCGTTTAGCATAACAATCAGAAATTTTTGGAAAACCGAACATTACTAGTGTGTATTATACGGCTAATCTTTGCCACCTTTTTGAGGAGTTGCGAGAATTTGATTGTGTAGAAATTGTACGTTGGATTTCTCCAAAGCATAACCAATTTGTTTGTATTTGACAGGCGCACATTGGATAAAAAAATGTGGCGACACTCTTGGGGCTCCAACACCGAAGACAACAGCCAGGAAGAATTTTGGAAAATTTGCCAGCAGTCCGTTCAAGTAAAACGCTGAATATTATGCCAAATTATTTTTATTATATTTTTATTGTATTGTATTTTAATAGGTCATTGATGTAAATTACTTAATACAGGAGCTAGTTGAAGCTAATTCTGATGAACAAGGACTGCGACATTTTTTGGAGAATTATAGCAAGATCTGTGAATGGCTTAATTTTATGCAAGTTGAAAGGGGACGCTTTGTCGATGCCTGCAGACTATCGCAATTGGTAAGTATTATTTTACGGAGTGCACATGGAGTGCACATAAAGTACTTTATAACAGTCTGGTACACAGCTTTAGAAATTACATCTTCTACGTGGGACGCGCCATCAAAAATTAATTTACTTACAATTTTTCTTCTTATAGGCCGATGACATGTCTACAAAACATCATTGGAGAGTGGAAGTAAATGAAACAGCAAAACACTTGTCCCAGAAGTAAGTTACGGATTATGCCGCTTCTTTGCCATCTTCAAAATCACGACCAACTTGAGCTGAAACAGTTTGGGAGGAAAGAGCATTTTTTTTTAATTTTTTGTAGAGACTTTTCTTAAAATGAGGAAACCAATCTTTTACAGAAAATAATTTTTGCCACACACCTCAATGTGCAATATGTCAGTGCAGAGGTCAAATGCTCACACAAGGAACTACAGCTACACTTACTGAAGAGAGCATGCCGCGCGAAATTTCAAATTTTGAACATGACATTGTAGCTATCAAAAAGAAAACTTTTACTAACGCGCAGCTCGGCTATTAGCGGTTTAGGCGTGGCATTATTCTGCCGGCAGCACAGTCAGTGAACCCGGTGGGAAACTCCGACTCGGAAAGCATGTGTTCATTTGTGTGGGGACACATTCAGAGATATTCTTCATGCCTTGCTACATTTAAACTTTCGTTTCAATCATAATCTATGATTCACTAAGTCACTACTTTGTCATAAAACTTGTCTGGTCGGAATTGCCGGTTTTAAAGAGAAAAATTGAATTAAGGTGATAAATCGAATTTATTTCAAGACTTATGTAACTGCAGGAGTGAATTGAATTTCAGGAAATTTTTTCGTGTAGTGTTGAGTGAATGAAATAAATGGATGCTCAAGTGCTCTGTGTATAGGGCTAGCATAAATTTTATCACAAATTAAATACGTATCAGAAGAAAATAAAAATTTCCAAAAAGGATTTCTATAAATACAGAAATAGCAGTGTTCTAAACTGTGGCATTTGGAAATTCTAAATTCTTCTTCTATTCCAGATATCCGAACTTGAAAGAAGAATTTCAATGGCGATTGAAACACCTGAACTCCCAGTGGGACGCACTAGACAAAATTTTATCACGTCAGCAATGTTCAATGAACGTTGGAAACATCCGTCGGCCAAACAATGAAGGTACACATTTATAACGAATATTTTAATCACACTGCGATATTTACCGTATCGGTATGATACTGAGAAACCAGAGAATCGTAATGTATTAAACACTAACTATATACAAATACATACGTTGATGCGTATTAAATTGTTAAAACTGTGATGTAAAATGGTAATTTATTACTTTAGGGAAAGACTGTGACTTCGAGTGGGTTAGGAACTGGCTTCGAGAAAAAGAAAACGAGCTTCAGCCATTAGATTTCAGAACAGAATGGACACAACAACTTCTGGAGTGCGAAATAATGCGTTACAAGGTAAGCAAGCAGTTTCGAAGTACATTTTAGCTTCACCTTTCCTTAGATGGCTTATCCCAAAGAATTTCATATGCATACATAAAGTTTAGGATACTTGTTAGAACTCGAAAGTTGCAGGAATAGTAATGTCATGTATATTCAATCATAAAATGATGGCGGAGTTTGCGATTTGAAAGTGGGATTGTTTCATTGACGTGCTAACTCATAGAACTCCTTGAGGCAGCTTCTATGATGGTATCCATTTACGTTAGATTTAACAAAAAAGAAAGATTCACTGAAATGTCTGCGTTGCAGCGGCTTATCCCGCGACTCGCGAATGACAAGTAAAGCACTACTTTATAGGTGCATATAGTCTTCTTTAAAATTTGTAACTCTTCATATAGCAGGATTTCAGAACGTCAATACGAGTCTAATATCTGCAAGCACATTAGTAGATCATAAACCATTAGTACGAATAGAGAGCAGAGGTGGCGAACGTCAAGTCACGTAGTAAATGAATTTCTACGTTTGCAA
>JAHZMW010002346.1:0-18831 GCA_027743745.1 Alloscopus bannaensis | reverse complement strand
CTCGGCCTGAACCTGATCTGACCTGAACCTGCCTGAAATGTTCAGGCTTTCGCAGCCTGAATTGTACTCTAGTTCAGATTATTAGAAAGATGGGATTACAGGAAAGAAAAACTTGGGTTCGAAGTAGAACTTCATTACAGCAATAAACTTGGTATATATACAAAAATATGCTTCGAAACAGGTTCTTCACACGAGAATGTCGACATTTCCCGAAAATGAGTCAGCGTAGGCTATTTTTAATGAACAAGTAGTTGGTTGAGAGTATGACAAAGTTGATGACAACGATAGAATTAACAGAATTAAATTGACAGATTTAAGGGTACCTTATGTTACTCGCAGGTATTCGAGTAGAAGACATGGTTTTAAGCACCTGCGTCGGTTGTAGGCGCTTACTTGTGCAGTTAGTTTCTATCATCATACGTTCATGCCCCGAATGTCAAAAAAAAGAAAACTTTGAAAGTTACTAGTTTCCAGTAAGTTGTTGTAAGTATCCTGTGAAATCCTGGTGAGACAAAGTAAAGAGTGTGACGCCAATACGTTCCTGTGGGGTAAGGTGAACTTTTATGTTACAGGCGACATAATGTGTGCTTCCGCGATGTCTGAGAAGGTAAAAAGTATTTTAAGAGGCATCAGGGAGAAAGTTGAGTGAAAGTCGTGGCGAAGTTCTGTTGAGTTGGGGGGACGGACTTTATAAGGAGCTCGGGAGAAAAAGGGAAATTCATACAAAATAATTGGTACGGGATCTAGATTCACGTCGACATAAATAATCAACGTAACATTTTTGGAGTAGACCTATACTGTTTCGGCAAACCGACTGAGCGGTTCGTGAATTTTACTTTATCCAATTCACCTTTCTTGTTTTCTCGGTCCCTGATCAGAATTTGACTCAGGTCTCTAACTTGTTCACGTGAAAGTGGCGAAAAAGTCAAGTTGTCCGTTCGAAGATACGAATAATGTATGTTTTAATTCTGAATGCATGAAAATCTTCTTACAAACGGTAAACTTGCACTAATTAATAAGTTATAGGCAAACACAACCGGGAATAATAGGATTACATTGTGAAAATCTTATGGTGTTTGACCAAACCACAAATCCCTGGATTTTAACTATTTACGACAAAATCTCATTTATGAGGACGGATCGTGTTGCTTTCTTTAAATGTAATTTTGTTCAAGCCAAGAGCTCACGTAAGTACGCGACACTCCACGTTGACCGATGACGAGAGCTTAAAAGTTACTTAAACCAGTATACATTTAAGTACGCATCTCATCAGAGTCTACTTCACTTTGAAAATGTTTCATCTGAAGTCACTGGGGAAGAATTCCCAGCGAGAAACTCTTCAGCTTCTTAAATCCGAGTCGCTTTGGCTATCCCTTGAAGTGAAATCTCTCGCTTAAAGTTTTCTACATAAATTAGTGTGCGTAGGCATGTGTTGCCGGGGAGTGAAAGTGAAGGGTTGGCTCAGAATTAGAATAGCATGAAGCGGTTAATATTGATTTTCGAAACCAAAGTTTTTCTTTCCCGTGAATTCAAAATGTGTAGCGTACGTTCATAAAAACTTTTACTGGTACACATTTATTGGTCAAGCTCAGCTCAAGCATGTTGCTCTTCTCTTCAGACGGAGAATTTCAATTGCATCTAATACAAAATCCAAGAAATAATCAGCACAATTCTTACATTTTTCGGAGTGTCCAGGATGCAAATAATTTCAGATATAGTAATGTATTCGTAATGAGGGACATAATTTGGTGTGCTTGTACTGGTATAAGAAATCATTAAAAAAGTCTTTCACAACGAGAAAAACGGTCGAGTTGGAAGAATGATTTAAATATCTGACAGTTAATATAAATCGTCTAACCACCTCACTCTAGAATTCACCACTCCCGTTGGTGAAGAGGAAAATCGAGAACATTATTGTATTCCCGCATTGGACCGCACTGAATTATACGGTTGTCCACATGTTTACGGGAAAGTAATTCAAAATATTTTTGCGATACGCCCGTAACGAGCACCTAATGTGAGGAATTCACTAATATATTTGCCAGGCGGGGAGGAACGCGTACTTGGTTTTGGATTATCGTCATTAAATTTCATAACGGAAAGTGGCACACACGGAGAGAAAGTTGAAAATTATTAGGCTCGCAATAACTTCACTTCTGATTTCTCCCGAGGATAGCGTGAGAGTTTTATGAGACATCTCGTTATATCGAAATACCGGAAAATGTAGTGTGTACAGCGTGAATTCTTTGCTTTCATTATGTTGGCAGTCCGCTGGAAAAGGTATTACAAAGCAATTGCTCTCAGCTAGTGGGCGGGTGAAGTCTTGTTTTTGCTATTTAATGTACATTCTAAGTAGTCACAAACCCAGTAGAAATGAAAATGCCTAACGCATTCCAACTAGAGGAGAGAGCAACTCGAAAAAAAAACTTGCTAAAAGAGCCCTTAGCTTTGGCTATGCAGAAAAGCCTGTGCATCTTCGTTGGAAATGTAATTGAATAAAAGAAAGTTGGAAAAGATTGTTTCAGAGCCCACTCAAATTAAACATACCTCATTAATTTTGATGTAACTACGTAACCATGAGCTCAGCACCTTTCCTTCACGCAAAAGAAGAGGGCTATGAGGAAATGGGTTTATGACTGGTAGTTCCCCATGTTTCCCTTACGTAACTGCTGCGCAGGCAATCCTTTCTGAGTTTACTGACATGCCAAACATTCTGGCAATATGCTGATGTGAGTAAAAATGTGAGTGATTGGGATCCCACCACACTTGTGGCGTATGTTGGGGGAAATTTGCGCTTCCTGTGGAAGTGGGACCTTCATTAATAACAGAGACTTTATGGGATGTATGAGCTTCAACAAAGGGTGTTATCTTAAACTTTGTCTGACCTACTATAATGACAATAAGTGGTCACAAGATCGAGATGGTGAGTGTCTCGACAAATAAAATAGTCTCTACAATAATCTCATTAAATTCGCTTCACCTAACAGTCCACAAAACCTCTCAACGGCGGCCGCGAAAGCAGTGAAGAGAAAGACAAGAGCTTGTTGACGTGGGCCAGTCTAGTATTTTTCTTCCAACTCGAGTGGTCAGTCATGAAGATGATACAGCATGCAGGAACGTATTTAAACAAAACATATATACAATGTGCTACATATATGCTAACGGTTTGCATTTGATGCTCTCTTCTCTCAAGTGTGCTTGTATTAAATACAAAGTAGAACATGTCCTCAGTTTTAATTAGTTCTATGTAATATACAAAATACACAAAATAATTTCAATTATAAAAAAAACCCATTCACTTTTCATAAAAACTTGAAACAATCCATCATACGATACACAGTTTAATGTCTGGAAATTGCTCTCGTTATATCGTTTGGCAAAGGCGTTGCAAACGGTTTAGGATATGTGGTGCTCTGATCTGCTCGAGTAGCAAGGGAAAAGCAAAAATGACAAGAGATGCAATACCGGTTCTTTCATTGACATGAGCGGTGCACTCTATCTAAAGTCCGATTGATGTAACCTCAAGTTATCATTAGTATTCTGTTTACATTTTGTCATTCATAAAAAGCGTGTACCACTCACCATATCGGCCGATGAACCATCGTCTATGGAGATCGATTGACTTTCTCTTTGGTCTTTTCCTTCATAATATGCAGACATGTATAAGAGATTGGATGCAAACACAATCACCCACACTCCTCCTGGCGAGAGTACAAGCACGCAAACACGCGCTCCGCAGCTAGAAGGCTTGCTTCATTTTCACTGGAGCCAGTCCGATGAATCGTCTCGCAGTGAGAGAGCTTTCACAAGTGATTTTCACTCGGATGCATAACACGTTCTCCATCCTGATCACAAGCACATGTAACTCAAACCAGTGCAAATATGCCGGCACACACGGGCTTTCCTTTGGCTCTCACTTCCAGTGGGAAGTGTAATGTTCCAGCAGTGCACTTCTCAAACTTGTCTCTTCATGTCTACGACCGGTGATCACGTAGTATTTTAGTTTCACCAACATATCAGTGTGTACTACTCTCCTGATCAATTTCAGAACTCAGGAAGCATGACAGGGTTGGACATTATGAATATTTAGAGGGAAACCGGCGGAGCCACTGTAGTCTGTCGGACAATGACTGAAATCTGCCCACTAATAAATTTGTAAAAACCTTCTTCACATTTGGGGATATGTCTGTATATTGTTTCTTTTGAGAGCATCAACTCGTCCCCCTAAAGTTTCCACAAAGGGTTCGGTAAATGTAGCAATTTTCTGATGTTGCACGTGCGTTTCAAAGTTTAAATGTTTAAGGGAAAATGAGTCACAAATTTCCAGAGAAATCGCGATAAACTTCAAGGGATTTCTTTATACACTTTGAAAAGGTGAAAGCTAGGAGAAGCACTCCAACGTAGTAATGTCACACACTACTGCAGTCAATTGGAGAAAGTGACGAAGCACACTCATCTCCATGTGCACAACAACCAGCCCAATACAAATGTATTGAACAAGCACTGCATGGAAATCGTTGCGGAGGACGACGTGTGCTCCCTCGTCTTACCACTTCCAGTGTTCCGACACAACTGCAGAGAGTTTCGCTGCAAAACGCTGTACGCATACCAGAAGCCGGAAGAATATAGGTAGCTACCCTCTCTTAGACAAACTCCAGAACATTTTCTGACGTTCCCTGCCTGCATACGGTTTCCAAACCTTTTCTGCCACCAGCAGACCACCGTAGTTCGCACAAGAGTTTTCCATAAGCAGACAGTGAAGGCACAAGCATTCAATTTTGCTCTCTCTCTTTGTCTCCCTCGCTATGAATCACTGGATGTTCTCCTCTCCGTCTTTCGTCTGCTTTATGCACGCCAAACCCGGTGTAAAACGAGTAGACATTTTCCACGAAGAAAGCTAAATGACACTCAATTCCACCATAAATTTGTGGAATAAACAGGCACAACTGTTTGGTTTTATTTTCCCATATATAATCCAGGTAGAAGTGACAACAACGCGTTGCTCTCTCTTTAGGATTTACTAAGCAACAGTCGTCGATGGAATCTATGTATTTCATCTATCCAGGTTAGAAAGTCTTTTGCTAATCATCTTATTTATTTATATTATGATTTCATTTGTTTATGAGCTTCACATGCTGACCACGTTAACGAACAATTTTTTACAACTGACACAGACAAACATGGTGAATTTAAGTTTGTACTCAACAAAGCTCGAAAGGAATTGATGCTATGAGTGACGGTTACATTGGCATTGTCATGGTTAAAAAGTACATTATTAAAGAAGTCAATTGGGGCAAAATGAAACGTTTACCGGAGAAAGTTGTGGAGAAAACTTGATCAAATGAAAAGTTTATAAATGTTCCTAATACTAGTGTGAAATTAGTATGTATGTACGGAACATTTCGAGATGATGTTGAATTATTGTCGAACAAAATAAACAAGCTCTTGAAAGTAATCCACTAATCCTATCTGGATTATCCAGGGTTTATGTATATATATACTGATTAATCTAGGCAAAATATCAATTATCAGAATCCTTTAAAGGATTTTCAGTAATCCGGCGTTGCACTGGGAAATGTTTCATGAGGGTTGCAAAATCTGTGATAAGCAAGTGTCACTTGTGACAGGAGGATGTTACTTTAAACCAATTCAATCAAAAAATACCAACCGCGAAAATGTACTCCAAAATTGTTTGCTTAATTAAAATGTTCTGTTCTAGTTTCAAAGAACTTTGAAATTATTCTGTAGTACATACTATACATATAACAACTCACAGTCGTCATCTCTTGATTATATTTACAAATGAGCACAATAATTCATAAAAATAAATTAGCTTTTCATGTGTACAAGAAATCTGTATGGAGATGACTAGATGTTTAATTCAAGTGCACGTGAACTATTACTTATCACACATACACACCAGGCAAAGCTGCAATGAGTAAACCTAAGTTTTCGCAGGGTGAAATGGAGAGGTACACTGAATCCACTGCAAGTTGACAAACCATCTTTTCAATCCTCTGACTACTCAATTTTCAATATTTCAATGGGTTTAGGTCACAGTATAGATTACAGCGTGGGCACGACGATATGTAACTCCGGCACATGCAAAAATTGTCAAGCCTCTGGTTTCACTTTCACTCCAAATTAATCAGTCAGTATCAGTGCATTTGTAAACGAAGCTGAAAATATACTTTTTTAACGGATCAGTCGAAGTGTATTCGAATAGCTGCCTAGTAACTTTAATGAATTACCACATAAACCGCTGATTTTCACTCGAATCCGGCCATTTGAAAGGTTTGTACAAGAAAAGGTAGAGAGTAGCAAAATTAATCATTTGATTTGCAATAAACTCTAGAAGCAACTCTTTCCACGTCGCATTCTTGAATGTCATTCGAGCAAACAAGTATGCCGGAATAAAATACCTGAACTCTAAAAGTAACTGCGGGACGATGTTGATAGCGGTACAAAAGAAATATGTGAATAAGTAAACCTTCTGCACACCCATTGTTGAAATGATATATGTCCATATAAACATATAAACCGGGATCCACACAAATCGGAAACACGGAGTGTACTCAAAGAAACGCTTCCAAATATAAAATGTATAGTGGCGATTATCAGCAAGTAAATATGGATGAACTGGTGTGTTGTAGTACACCAACGCAGCAAATATGACGGTAAACACTGCAATATTTGAAGAAAGGTGCAAAACTCTTTCCACGATGAACTGGATTCGAAAAAGAATGAAGGGTGCAGTAAACAAGCCAAAAACAATTGTGAAGTAGCCGATTTGAGGGAAATTTAGCGTGGCTTGATGAGCTTGTTTATCACCAACAACGATACTCCCATTGTAAACGATGAACATCAAGAAGCATATTCCTACTAACACGTATCCACATCCTCGGTCCCCAAATTCGTCTCCACATTCTTTCCAGATTCGACTTACTGATGGCAATTGAAACGAGGACTTTGAGTTTTTCTTGGTTCGTTTCGGTGTCTTGGCACGCTTGCCTTTTTTGCTTTTTCCAGGTTGTTGGTTGCCCAAAATGTACTTGCGATACTCCAAAGGATACAAAAATATCATTTCGCCAAACTTGTCCGTTAGAACTTCCAAAATGCTATTTATCCCATGGTACATCACCCAGACAATGTTCGTTTGACGAGTAACCACCGAATATCCACCTAAACGTTTACAATTGAATATCTCTATACAGTTAGAAATTCAAGAAGCACATCCAGGAGTACCACTTATGATTTAACAATCCGTACCTGCAAGCGCTGAGAATCCATACCGACCACACAGATAAAAACAGTGCATAAACAGCACACAAGATGTTGACACGGCATCCGTATAAAACAGGAATGAAAAGAAGTAGAGAACAGGGAAAGTTGCAATGTTGAAGGCAGACAATGCCCGCTTGGCTGTTGAAGTTTCCTGAAATAAAACAATACATCAATACATAATTAGTTTACTCGCAACCAAAACTTGACCAACAACCAAACTTGAATTTGACTGTTTGTTTGCCACAAACAAATGTAGCAAACATCTAATCCCACGTACCGGACTATAGTGTCCAACAATGAAGTATATCATGCACAGATTTATGACACTGACTCCAAGTGAAAACGCTCGAAGATTAAAAGTGGAGCAAGGATCCTCAAAGGAGATGAAGTGACTCAAGCCGCGCAGAAACACACTTGTGAAGATGTATGTACCGGGCAGCGTGGTGATTTTTGGATCCCACTAAATTACATACAAATACAATTTTACTCAAGTATAATTCCAAAACACACACCCTCGAACGAAGACAATCGACCACTTCTTGCAAAAAGTCGCCCAAGACAATTACCTCTGAATAGAGACCACGACAGTACTTCTGGCATTGTGGAATGTGAAAGATTTCGTCCATGTAAGGGCCCGGTTGCACCTTGTTCACCTCCACATGGACGACAGAGGAGGCAACTCCATACACGAGAAGAGCGAGGAACAAATGCTTAGTCCACACAATGAACGGCGTCGTCACAGGCGCTTGAGTATCCATCGTTAGCTAATTATGCTGACACTTCGAGCTACAACGGTTGATGGTGGAAACCTTCAAGAACAACAAAAACAAAAACACAATACATTATCTTTAATTCTTCTCTCACAATTTTTTTCCGAGCCAGACTCCAAGAAACAGTCATTTTTTGTCGCCCTATCATGTCTGACTCCCAAAGATATTCTCAACCCCCAAAACTAATTAATGAGAAGAAATACCGCAATAATTAATAATTTTATAACACTTTTCACCAATAAATAACGCAAATAATACTTACCTTTACAGTAAGGAGCAGAAAATGCCAATATTTGTCTCTGTCGTGCTGCCAAAATTAATATTTAATGAGACACTATCCTGACCACCAAGCACTTCCTAGAGCTTGGCTACATTTTGTTACTTATTCGAAACGCGTTATCACACGTAACCTCTTTGTAAATCATACTGTAACTGGAAATTACAAAGGACGGTCAAAACGTTAAATTAAAACAGTTTGCAGGAAGATTACTAACACCTCTGTGATCTTTTACAATCTGTCAACTTTGCTTCCTAAAAATCCACACAAAATATGTTGGAACTGTGCGAATACGTCAATTCTCAAACACAGAGACATGCATAACAAGAATCGGATTGGAATATTTTTTTAGTCGTGTATCGAGCCGTACGCAGTTTCGTGGGCTGCTTATACTGTAGCTGCGCCGGCTGCCAGACAATTTTCTGTAGTTCTGTAGTAGTAAAACTGTGTGCATAAAAAACTGCACCACCACACGATGCGAGTGTACGGTGGAGTGAGTGTTGTGGAGCGAACGGCGGGTTTGTTATGATTACTCTCAGCTGGACGAAGCAATCATCGTGCTTCTAAGTGAGACTGATTCTCGACTATACATTTCGTTTTGTTTGAATAGTCAATCAATTGAGTCATGTTTTGATTGAAAGTTGTGTTTTAGTATAAAAAATTAGCAGTATTTTACCACCGTGCTAATTGTTGTGATAGTCAATTGTAGAGGAGTAAATAAGGTCGCTAAAAATGTCGGCTTCTCAGTTGAAACGAGCGTTTCTCCAGAACGTGCAAATAGTCTACATGAAGCAATCGCTGGGAGCGGTGGCAATGAGTAGTCTCAATGGTCCTCTTCGGAAGCTTACTAGTGTTATCAGTCCGGTGAGCAGGCGCAGTCTTCAAACGTCTTCGTGTCAGCTTTGTGACGACAAGGGAAAGGGCAGTAGCCGACCTCATGGGGTGGACAGCGCTGCGTTTGTGGGATTATTGTCGACTGGGTAAGTTTGAAGTGTTTGGAGGGGTTGAATCAGTATGCCTTTTAAGTCATAAGTTGACAGGTGTTTGAGGCAGAGAGAGAGAGAGACAATGTATGACGGTTTTGTTGGTTTCAGAATTTACGGTAAATTTCAGCGAGTGGCTCCGCAGAAAGTTAGTCGACGGTTGGAAGTACCGGGAAACATTCCTTTGCCTGACTACTGGTTCCGGTACAATGGCGAGCCACCGAAACCGGTCCCGAGACACCCAACCATTAAAACTGCGGATGAGGTTAAGGTTATGAAGGAGACGTGCCAGTTGACAAAGTATGTTTTGGAGGAGACATTGAAGCAGGCGAAAGTAAGTATTGCAAAGGATTTATTACTTCTGACTTTCAGGCAGACTGGAAAATGCCCATGTTCTGCATTGGGGCAGGAGGGGGTCACGAAACCGTTAGGGCAGGAGGGAGGGGTAAGGAAAAGGAGAGGGATCAATGCCGAGCGAAGCGAGGCTATACGCTGGCCCCGCGGGCCGGCAAATTTTTTAAAGGGCAGGACCCCCCCCCCCAATAGGTTTCGGGTATTTTCCAGTGTGCTTTCGGGAATTAATTTATTACTTCCTTTGATGATCTCCGTCTCTTACTGTGTATGTCTCTTTTTGTTATCATGTTTAATGGTCGACACTTGCAGCCGGGGGTGAGCACAGATGATTTAGATAAGTTTGCACACAATTTGATCATCAAGAATAAGGGCTTCCCATCTGCATTGACCTATCGGCAGTTTCCGAAATCCATTTGTACTTCGGTGAACAATGTAGCTTGTCACGGGATACCTGATGAACGGAAACTTGAAGACGGCGACGTTGTCACAGTAGATGTAATGGTAAGGATTCGTTTACGCGTCATTTAGAGTGAATGAAGGGAAATTGTTTGAATCTGTGTTACGCTATACGAATATATATTCGTATATTTCTTAAATGACAAGGTTTACAAGAACGGGTTTCATGGTGATTGTGCCGGAACGACCCTAGTTGGAGGCGTTGATGAGCCTGGAAAAGGTCTTGTGAAGGTGGCCCAGGAATGCTTGGATGTCGGCATTCAGCAGTGCGGACCTGGCGTTCCTTTGGAAAACATTGGTAAGTTAATAACAGCTCAGATAACAGTTCTTTATGATCAATGTTGTCAATTCATATTTTGATGACGATGACGCCGATTGCGCATCACTAAGCGACGAAATGCCACGTTGTAAAACTGCGGTCATGCTAACTTTTCAGGAAAGGCCATAGATGCGCACGCTGAGGAAAGGAATATGTCCGTAATTCATGTATTCACTGGTCATGGGATCGGACGAAATATTCATGAATTACCCGACGTTTATCATTTTGGTAACTGATGATAAAATTTGTCGAAAATATAAGAATATACAATGGTTAGTATCATAAATCTAATGGTGAAATATATACTTTACTGTACGGTGTAGACCGCCCGAGTAAACAGAAGGAACTGATGACACCCGGAATGACATTTACTATTGAACCCGTCATTACACAAGGGATGGATCTTATTATGGTTCTAGACGATGGGTGGACAGCGGTAACTATGGATGGTGCTCGAGCAGCTCAATTTGAGCACACTATATTAATAACGGATACTGGCTACGAAATTTTAACTACTGTCTAAACTCAATGTTGTGAATGTTCGAAGAGACATGATATAAAATATAAAGACCGAATTTATTCTTAAAATCTTGTTTTTAACTGGAATATATATTTATATCATATATATATCAGATTTTACTGACTTGAAAAGGTAAAATATTTCAATTTGACTCCAATTTCCAAAATGCCCATCATTCATCTATCGGTTGGCCGTGTATTTTATCTTAGTTGTATTTGTTGGTAACCACCGCAATTACGTGTTACATACTCATAATGTGATGTTACAGTACAAAACATAGACTTTCTTACAATCCAATGTATAGATAAAGTTCTGAATATATGCAATAGTATAGTACATTAAACCAGCATAATTTCGAATTTGCAGTCAAATGAAGTACTTTACCCTTCCGTTGCGAGACTCCGTTACACTATGATCATATTAAGTCTACACAGTAGATAATTAAAGGACAAAGTGAAATAAAGACTTCAATAATAAATACAATCTTATATGCCACAAGGTACCGTAGACAGTTTTGTGTAATCCCAAGTGAAATCACATGCATCTACACATCATATTGTACATTTCAAAATATACGAGAAATTAGCTTCCATTGCGCTGTTTAGTTTAGACTCAAATATTCGAGATGCTAAAAATTTTGGCGAGACGACGCGATTAGTGCTTATCCCCAACAACTGTATTTATCACGTATCGCTTATATTGTCGGTACGGCGTTTTATCAGTATCATCCGTTGTGACAACCTTCAGAACTTTTTTGGCTCTCATATCCACATCCAGTTTTGGATTCTCTTTCAACCAGCCTTCACAATCACTTCTATCCTTTCTTGTGGTGTTCTTGAGTAGCCAATCCTCGTGCCATTTGTCAAACTTCTTCAGCATTCTCTCTGAGACTCCTTTGTGTGTCTGGAATAAAGTATGGATAAACTTCAGCAATTAAAAATATCGGTGAAGGAATTAAATTATTATCAGGTAGCTAAACTCTTTCAAATACCTCGTGCGCACGTTTGAGAGAGTTTTTGCGGTACATGGAGTCTTCGCCGTCGATTACATATACCATTTTGTAAGATGACGGGTTAAAACTACACTGAATACTTCCTTCCTCAATCACTTCATCGTCTGGAACCTCCTGCTTCACCCTGTTGATAATGTCAATTAGCATTGCAGTTAAATACAACAATCAATACCAAAAACCTTTCTAGCATAATAACCACTGCTACTTACTCTATAACTGGAGCTTCTGACTCCGTATTTGCGGAAGGTCGTTCTTCCTCCTTTTCTTTTTTGATTTCTTTCACTGTAACTGGCTTTCTCCTGCTTCGCTTGAGAAATAGTGGTCGTTTCTTCAAGTTATTCGTTACCTCCTCAGATTCAATCACTTCCGGCTTAATATATTTGTCAATATAAGACAACCACGTCGTTCGATCCTCTGTGGTAGGAGGTGACGGCGGTTCACATTCCAACAATTCCATCGTCATCTCGCAATGCTTTTCAAACTAAAGTAAAACAAAGCGAAAATTAGCCACGTTACTTGAGTATGCTTATTATTTTCGGAGTGAGGTTTGGCAGACCACAATAACTTACAATTATGACTTTGACACAGTTCTCATCTCCAAATGCCTTCTCCGCTTTCCGTTGATAAGCAATTTCAGATCGAACACGTTCAGATGCTGTCGCCACTGCGCCCCCAGACCCTCCTTGCCGGTTAGCCTGATGGTACAGCTGAAAAGCCTTCTTGCAATAGTCATCAGTCACTAAATTTTGCAACTAGTAAATAAAGGTTCAATTAATATTTCGGGCTTATTCAAAAACCACCAAAAGACATTTTTTTAAATATTTGAAGCCGTGACTTACTTGGCGAACAGCATTTGCCACAACCTTATCCATGGTGTAAGCTATGTACGCATGAATTCCAAACATCTCCCGCAACTGATCTTCGTACATGCTCGTCTCCATATTTCCATCAAGCAAGTTTCTCACCATTTCTAAGAACGTTGGGTAGTATTCTTCGATTTCAATTTCAGCTGTGACATCAAAAAATTGCAACGATATATCAAATTTTAATTTATCGCGTGTGAAACCAATGCGAATTTCAAAGAATCCTTACGTTTTGGCTTCAGTCGTAGCGCAATAGCTACTGTGCTTTTCGAATCTCGAGCCTCCCTTGGTTCATTTTGTGAGAGCGCTGCTGCCGTCTCCAACAACTTCGTTAAACGCTCACATAAAATTTGATGAAGTCTGAGGAACACGTACCAACTGTTGTTAACGTAGAATAGATGGTAATTTTCCTCCTGTTAAAAATATGCATATTAAATTAATTTCTTGTCACGCTAAATTTTCTCTTGCAATGGATGATAATGATGAATACCTCATCTTGGTGAGCGACAACATATTTGTTGACTCTTTCGCTGTCAATCTGAGCAATGAACGCCTCATCAGCTCTAGCCTGGCAATCATCACTACTACCTTTCCCCTGTGAATACAAAACTATTATGTGAGTACAAAATACGCCAGCACATCAACTGTTGCCAATTACAGGAGTCATCGCTACCTTTCCTTTAACAACCCTCTTCGCTAGGGTCTGTTTCAATTCCCGTTTGGCAATGGCCCTACGAGATTCCTGACCCCTTCCAGTAGTTTCTACTCCTGACTCGCTACTTGGTTCAGCCTCATCATCCTTTTTGGACTTATTTCCATTGTTGCGTTTGGCTGCTCCGTTGTTCCTTTTCCCATTATTTTTACCTCCGTTCATAAGGAATTCAAATGAATCATGCTCGTCAGGTGAACCTATTAATATGTAAATTTAAAATCTCAAACATGATATCAACCTATGTAAATGTCTTGGCACAATTTATGACTCTCTTGAAGCTGCAACATTCTCGCTTACCTTCGTCAATCTCATCGTCGGAAAGTTCCATTCTTTGATGATTAAAAAGATCAGGAACAAAGTGCTTCAAAATCTGCTTGATTTTTCGCTTATCTTCCTTTTGGATACCACTTTGACGACGAACATGGTGCAATAGCAAATTACACGCATCATCCAATACCGACCTATCACGGTACACTAGTGACAAATGTGGTCCTCCACTTGTTTGAGAATTTGTTGCAGTCTCGACAGCGTTCTGCTCCTGGCGCTTGGTTTTAAAAGTAAATTGACTTAGTCCCTTGAAATTTTTATCTGCCTCTCGGACAGTTGCGCTATTCGTTTGTTAAATCCCGCTGATTACCCAATAAGATGAATTTTCTATTATGACCAGCCATAACAGAGGCATGCGCTTTGCAGAAAATACAAAGAAATGCGTGATTTGGATTTGCTGGAAAACAAATTGCTTCGTTCAAAAGTCCCACGCTGCCCAAATTCGAACTTCAGAAGATAGAAAAAACAAACAACTACTGTTTCTTCGCAATGTTCTTACAACCATCGACCACTACTACATTAACAACGCTGATTGACTTCCTAATAGTACCGACACCAATTAGAACAGTACATCAAACTGCTGTAGCAGACACACCGGGGACCTTTGGGCACCAAGCACCAGCTCCATATCTGGGCGTCTTGGGTGCCTCCTTCATAAATAGCGCCTGAGTCCAAGAGCATTTCAGCCGTCCTAAACTTTCAAACTTTCAAGTAATCCCCGAGACCATCCAAGTCGTTTCATTGACGTCCCAAGTCGTTCCGGGGATGTTCGAAGTAGTTCCGAAGATGTTCCAAGTAGTTCCGAGGATGTTCCAAGTAGTTCCGGGGATGTTCCAAGTAGATCCGGGGATCGTTCCAAGTAGTTCCGGGGACGTTCCAAGTAGTTCCGGGGACGTTCCAAGTAGTTCCGGGGACGTTCCAAGTAGTTCCGGGGACGTTCCAAGTAGTTCCTGAAACGTTCCAAGTAGTTCCCAAGACGTTCCAAGTAGTTCCCGAGACGTTCCAAGAAGTTCCGGGAACGGTCCAAGTAGTTCCGAGAACGTTCCAAGTAGTTCCGAGAACGTTTCAAGTAGTTCGACAAGTTCCGGAAACGTTCCAAAAATTTCAATCAACGTTCCGATAATTTCAGAATCCAGGATCTACACATATTCACCCTCCCTCCCCACCTCGCTTATCAGCATTCAAAATCCGCGGATGTTGTTGCCAAATTTCCTAGCAACTAGTAGTGAGATATAATTTTTTTTACACCATTCCCTGTTACTTCCAAGAGACATGGAAGTTACTTCCATGTCACTTCAGTGGTGTTACGCTCATTTGACAACTTTTACATGTAATTGCAATTGAGTTCCAATATTGATCCAAGTGCGCAATTTAAAAATAATGCTAACAAAAACACGGACGTCAAGTAGCAGCAATTATACGTAAAACCATACCTCGAATCTTTCGTCTTCACACCGGTAAATGTATTCTTCAAACTGAGTTTTTCTTGAAGTAACGAACGTGGAATCCTCCGACCACGTGGGAAAGGACACCCAAACATCATTTAGAACCTCCTTGCAAAGGGCAGTGCGTCCGGAACACTTCGGAGGCATGTGGTTTTTGGGAAGGGCACAGTAGCTCGCCCCCAATCGCTTACACGTTGAAAAATCTGCAGACATTTTCTCTATCGTTATTCTCAAAATTTCCAATTTAAGGTTTTTAAGAGACAAGAAAAAATTTCTTACCGATTTCCAATACTTGTTCCTCCGTTAATTTCTCCTGCTTGGAAACTGACTGAACAGGTTCATATTGCTGTGATGCAGCCTGATCGTTATGTCCAAGAAAATCCTTAAACCAAGCCAATAGTTCGGGTGCCTTTGATAGAAACGGCTGAGCCAGTTGGAGAAGTTCAGATCGTGTAACAATCTCCTCATTGAATAGCAACAATATTCGTATAAAATTGTCATATACTTCCTGCGATCGAAGTAGATGCCGAACCTAATACCAAACGTTAAATACACAAGTAAGCGCTTCACTGATTATCAAGCAAGCTCATTCTTTTATGAAAAAAACTGTAACAATAGAGTACCTTATCAAAAAACGCAAAATCATTGAGATTCCCGTACTTTCCTGCTTCAGCTAAACTTACATCCTTGAATGACGAAGTATACTTTGCCTTCTTTACTGATGGTGTCGACTGATTTGTTAAAGAACGTTTACTGGGGGCTGCCGCGACAGGTTTAACTGCTGGTTGCGTAGTAGGTGCTGCTGTAGTAGAGTAGTCTTGACGAAGTTTCACCGGTTTCTTGGACTCATCAGCAGTACGTTTCACCTCCTATAAGCAGATCACATCATTGAGAGAAACCACTTTCTGAGGCTCTCCTCCAGTCAAATTAGTAATAAATAAAACATGTTTATTAAAGTATTAGACCTTAACCATGACATGATTTTGTCTTCCAGAGCTAACAGAGCTTACAGATGGAATAGAGCCGGTAGCGTCCGGCAAAAATTGACCAAATTCTTGCAACAGGTCCTCCTGATTTTCAAATAGCTTTGCAACTTGACTGTACACTTCATGTTCTGTTAGATGCTTAGATGTAAGCCCATCCTTCGTATTACGCTGCTCTTTCTGGTATGTATGAAGTATTTCCAAAAATTGCTTGTATTTGTCAGGTTGCGTGTGAAATCGGTTCTGTAAATATAAATCACAATGACATCACTGTGTTTTAATAACAAAGTTCTGTAATGTTTGGTTCTGTGGGGGTTTCTTCATACTTTGATTTTATTGACGTAAGTGATGGCATGATTGAATTCCACCGGTTGACTTTGAAGAGTTGGAAATGCATTCTGAACAAAAGGAGACGCCAACGAATGGGTAAATGCTGAGCCGCCAAGAGACTCGAAATTTGTCCCACTGGAAGGCAAGGATGGTGGACGTACGGGCGACAATGGTCGAGCACTGTTAGTAATACTAACTCCACCTACTGATGGAACTGATGTGCTCCCGCCGCCCCCACCAGTTGTGAGATACGGGCTTGCGCCAGGCCTGCACAAAAACATAATTTACCAATTATTAAACCTTTGCAATTTTAATATAACAAATATACACACTCTTTTGGACTTGTCAAATCTTAAATTGCAATAAGCGTTATATGAATAACGCACGCTAAGATTGCATTCAATTAAATTAGTCAGTAACGCTAATATTCGACATTAAATGCATGTATGGCGTTACGCGTACCTTTTACCAGTTGCGATATGTAAAAATTAACAAATTAAACAGCGACGAAAAAACTCGTACGAAAACAGTACGTGCGTTATTTTGTTAGAAAACTAACCGCCAAGTAAAATGACCTTTATTTACAAGTCCAAAGGAGTTAGTCCTCGTAAAAAACTAACCCTGGATGTGACTGATGATGTGTAACGGTAGACCTCACAACCATTGGAGTTGAATGCTGGATTATTTGACTTCCTCCTTGCTGCAAAGTAGTGTGGGATTGCTGACCTGGACCCAGGCCTGTCTGGACCGTTGTTACTTTGTAATTTATACCATGCGGCAAAGAACCAAGTGGAAGCTAAATATACAAAGAGCAAGCTGCGATTAAACAACATGGCATACATGACCATAGTATAGTACGGGTTGTGTGCTAATTAAAATTTTAACAGATAAATTAAATTAAACGTTTTGTTAAATTCACGCTGATGCGCGTCATTTTCGAGCATTTATAAATGTCTACTTTTTAAAACCAATCTCACTCATAAATACACTTTCCTTAAGGTTTACAAAATCTACCATAAATACATTGAACTCGGTGAAAGTATCTGCAAAAGAACGGTTTACCTGATCATGCATTTGAACTTCAATTTTATATCCAGGTGGTAAAAAAGTGTTGAACCCCATAATTAATTCAGGATGTCCACGAAATAGATGAGAAACTCGGCTGATTACTCCGGGCGTGTCAATGCTGTCAAGCAAAATGTAAAAATGTCTAAGCTAGTAATACAAAAATACACGCAGGTATCTTGTATAATGGCTTACCTTTGAGATTTAAACTCCTTCATGATATCTAAAAAGTCATTGTAAACTTGGGGTTGGTTACCAAACTTGTATTTGACTTGGTCTAAATAATTTAGAGCATCTTCCACCTTTAAACGTTGCTAAAATCAACAAAAATATTGTAGTGATTTATTCAATTCAATTTCGCAAAGTAAATATTTAGTAAATAAATTACCTCTGTTTGTCCAGAGGATCCATGGGATCCGCAATCATTAGGACCGGACGCCGAGTTCGGGTCTAGAGCAACGCCAGGAGTAATTGTTATTGGAGCATTGGCAACGTGTATCGACACAGGAATTACGTCATCGCTGCTATCAGGTCCACATAAATTAGACGCATTCATCGATCCGGTGGAAACCACATAACTCTGGGTTGTAGCCACCTGTGAAATTAAAGTTCACATATGCATCGTTTATCGTTTTCATTTTAACTTTAACTGGAAAAAAGTTCCAATCTACTCCGTTCTGCTATTAATACGCTAAAGAGTTTCCAATATCACAAACCCCCTGCCCTCAATAGCACTAGTATTAAAATGCTTCAGTTCCACTGTATTTCTCCACTAGGTCTGGCAATCTGCGTCTTAGGTATTGAATTTATCATAACTGTTTTGATTCCATTTTATGCCACACTTCTGAAATGACTAAATGATTCGCGTAATAACCCTTCTTGAAGGCCCACTCGTGAATTCACTTTCGCACTAGATTGAACTGCTAAGTATACTAACTCTGCAAACTCCCAATCGCCACAGAACGCTTAATCAGTTCCTCCTACCTTCCTACCAGTCTACTAACCTAAACTAATTAATCACAGAATACCTAACACTTAAATAAGTATCATGATATGCATACTTTCAAATACCCATACCGCCCTGACGGAAGGAGGGGGGTCGGTCGAGGGGACGGGCAGGAGGGAGGGGGG
>JAHZMW010002345.1:0-10132 GCA_027743745.1 Alloscopus bannaensis | reverse complement strand
GGCCACTTGTACACAATGAGCCAACATACCAGCAGTAATAATGATGACCACAACCCGGCACTAGCTTATCCCGGTTATGAACGGCGGGTTAATGAAAGAAAAATTTGAACCTATTTTATATTTGTTTGACAGACCTTATAGTGTCACGTATAAACTAGACCGAAATCTCTCTATCAACCCTACGCACAATAACGTATGTTCTTTCTCACCCCTAAAAATGGGTCTTATGTCTCTTCCTTGACAGGCGCTGGACAAGCAAGTGTGTAATATACCAAAAACTAAGCTTACCTATTCTACTACCTTATCTAGTGTCTAGGCACACTAACTCAGACAACCACATGTTATGGTTGCAGGTGTAACGAAGGCAAACTGCTTAAATACAACTGGCTATGAAATAGAAATCTGTAAAAAAATTGACGCAGAACAGAAGGAAAAATTCAAACCAGAGACACATATTTATGTTATGATACGACTATAGGATATGGCTTTATTTTGTGTGACGAGTTAAATTAATATTGCTTTCAATTTGGTCGCACAAGGTTTTAGTTAAGATAATATATAATTAATTTCATTAATGTGACACAGGCAAGAAAATTAATGTGAGCTCCTTTTAAGCCATAGCTAATCATGAAAACACTATGTCCGGAAAATGTGTAATAATCATCCAGTGTATCATCTATATAAATACACAGCAAAGCCGACGAAGATTCATGCATTTCGCATTCCTTTGTTTATACGGCATGTACATATGTGTATACAAAGTTTATGTTAGCGTCCATAATCCAAGAAGCCAGAGGTTAGATACGTTTGCGAGACGTGTGGCAGAGAACCCGAAGTATAGCTGTAAGGTTGTTGGGAATACTGCTGGGTCTGAGGTAATTGCATAACCTGTTGATTCCAATGAGAGCTGGAAATGTTTGCCGGCTGCACTTGCTGTTGCTGACTTCCAGAAACAGTTCGACGAGGTGGCGGTGCAACTTTCTTCGGAAGAGTGACAGCAAAATTTTGCTCCGGAATCTGCGAACAATAAACAACGAACCCTATAGCACAGCATTAATGCCCATGGCAAGTAACATTGCATGACAAACTTTGTCCTGAAGATGTGAAAGGCTATGAATTTACAGACCTTTGGATCGTAGTAATATCCTTCGAGATAGTCGTTTCGCGACCGAGACAATGTGAAAGTTTCTTGAGGCGGAATATTACTTTCCTTTGCGATCTTCCTTGGACGATTACTGAATAAGAGAGGAGGAAGCGTGGATCTGTCACAAATTAAAGTGTATTTACCATTGAAAATCTCATGTTGTTTGCATTACAATGCAATTAAAATCATTATAAAATTCGAAACTCATATTAGGTCAGCGTATTTCACTTTTCTTTGGTCGTGGCATCAGCGTGCATCAACACGTTAAGACATTCTGAATCTGTGAGAATGTTCTTGGTTGCAACATGGAAGGTGAACTCCTTTCGGTCCATCACTGGAAAGCGAATTAACGGGAGGACGTCTTTCAATGCGTGCCGATAGTGCTGCGGCGTTTGCTCTAATTTCTGGCGTTTGCACTCTTCGCTGGCCCAGCTAGAAACAAAACAGTAGCCATATTTATGAGCTTCAAGTGGAATTTCGACATGTTCCAGTTCAAATCGCTTATAATAAGAATTGAATGCTTACTGTAATGCAGCATGAAACAGTTCCAGCTCAGACACGACAAGCTCATCGCTGGCAAATATTTGACATAACTCGTCTGCGTTTAGCTGGAGAAAGTCTTCCTCGTGAATTACGTAGCTGATGTTTCTGCGCGTCAAGAATAAGACACGGATTGCATTGTGTTTCAATTCATAGGTCAGCAAGAATATTTAAAGACCTCTGCTTCAGTTTACCTTCGGAGAAATTGACGAGCCTGAGTTGCAATGCTGACTTCTCCAAGTGCATCTGCGCTCAAAAGTACGCTTACAACGTTATGCGTGCTGATGTTGGATTTTATAAAATCTGCACTCATCACCACCAATCGAGTGACGTCATACTTTTTTGCTAAATACAGTACCGCTGTGGCATCCTTGACATGCACCTCAAAATCGTCAGTGTAGATAAACTAAAACGGAGTCACAAATGAGTCACAATCAACATAATTATGAACACGTAACAGCTAATTAACAAAGTGTCACCACATAGTGTGTGTAACGTGTTTTTAAGAGTTGTCCCCCCAATGTATGCATTTGAAACTCCTGCAAGAAATTGAAGTGCGTATTAAAAATGTGGAAACCTTGAGAAATGACATAAACGCATCCGGCTCAACATCAGAGACGGTTATAGTGACCGTTTTATTCATTTGTGTTCCCTCGAGAAGGTTTTGAAACACGGAGGAGTTCAATAGTAAAATGTACTTGTGAGCAAGGACTTCCTTCTTTCTGTGTTGTCCAACCACAAACTTCACTAAATATGATAGAAAATAGCGCTCAATCATATAGCTCTGGAAATTAAGTTGAAAATCGTAAAACTGACCGTCAGTAAAGCTTCCATTTAGCAAGGAGTGGTACAATTTCTCTTTGATTGTGAGGCAAACATCCCTCCAATCGGAGGTAGGGGGTGGGAGCACATCAACATCTATTGTTTCTTTAATAATAAGAGGTGCCGACGCTTGTGGGGTGGGGGAAACAGTATTGTTTCGGGTGAAGGTTTCCTTCAGGGCGGCTACACGGTCCATTTCTGGTTTAAGTTGTTTAATATTATAATATTTAATAAAAAGAGAGGTTTACTAATTACAAATTTCAGCACTTAAAAGTACTGGTCAAATCACGCACATTGCGTATGAAACTTTTGAACAATCAATGCAGTCAATCAAAAGAGGAGCAATTTTCGGCGATAGTTTTAACAGACACACATACAAAAAGGATGCAGTGATTGTCTATGCTCCCACTTTGCAAGAATCTTTTGCTCATGTAGGTAAAAAGTTAAGGTTGTGGTTGAATTTGTGGGTGGATTTATGAATAATGCGTTAACGATCAAGTTTCCATTGATCCATGTATCACTTTACTTTAGGACTATCAGGTTTCCGATGCAAATGATACTTTGTATGAGTAGTAGCCGCGCGTATATTTCATCCCATTTAAAGCAGATTGTTATTCATCATGTTATACTTTATATATACTTATAATACAAATAGTTTGTAATTTTTTACACATTTTAGATCTATACCATATCCGTTGAAGTCCTCTACTTTGCAACGTAGCAGATATTTTGTTAACGAATTGGATGAATATTCAACATCTCACAGTAAAACAACAAATATATGCAAAGCATAATTAAATAAACATCGCTAAGACATAAGAAGCGAGAGCCATTTCACAACAGTAATTTAGTTCCGTATTATGTAAATTAAGGAAATGTCAGGAGTAATTGAAGACTGATCTCGCTGAATGTTTATTGTATTACATACAACAGGCAGCATCATCGCCACCGCATAATAGACAACACATGCATCCGTTCCTATTATTATTGACAATCTTACCCTTCATCGTCTATGGGCTTGTCAAAAATTTGAAGAATTATCAGAGTTGGTTTAACAAAATGAAACACAATATAACAATTACAATTAAAGAATTACAATAAAATCCATCAACGAAGTATCAAATCGTTAAAAAATGTAATGTAAATAAATGACCAATTGATGTGCTTGCTCTTGAACTAATTTACTAATACTCATACCTCATCACCTCCAATAACAGTACTTTCTTAAAATACAAGAATATATTCTTATATATTCTTGTATTCTAAGATACACATATATTTTTGTAAATTTTGCAGTCAATGTATCAGAGGCATATAAATTACATAAAAACAATTCCCTCATTTAAGGTGAAGCAATACAATGCGGTAGGGTTTGACTAACAAAAGTATTTCCAGTGGAAATTTTCCATCACAATCAGTACATCACAGTTACATTTTAATTCTCTGTCGAGTATATGTACATCAATAACCAGGCTGCTTCCACAACAAATATGTAACTCTCGTTTACAAAATATACATTTTAGCAACACTGCCGATCTCTTTTTAGCTACTCTTAGGTTTCGATTTAACTGACTGCTTGAGGATTCCCATGCTTCTTAACTTTCGCACAATCAGTGGAGTTACCGACAAAGTGACAGCGATTCGAGCCGGAGCGAAAACCTTGTGGACAGCGTATGCGATGACAAATTTACTCGCGTTTTCGGTAACCTTGCTTTGGAAAAAGTCTGTATTTATTCCCAGCTTTCCAATGAGAGCTATTACGTCCAGGCCACTACAAAATTAATCAGAAAACCATTAATATCGCCATTTAGCGCGTTTGTGAAATGTAAGACTGATAATTGACAGCACTTCACCTGTAAACGAGAAGGCAGAAGAAGCCCAGTGACATGAGCGACATTGTAATGTGGAAAACCATGACGGTAGCGCCGTAATCTCGAACAGCCAGCTTTAGCTTGTCCTTCGTGCTCAGATTTGCTCGTGGAGGGTTTGTCTGGCTGTCTCCCTCTGACCCGGATCTATTAGTGGCTGCGTTTGGAGGAACATTTTCTTCCACCTTAGTACTATTTTGAGTAGATGACGATGACATTCTCGTGTTTGTGAAATATACTGATGTTACAACTCTTGAATTTTGATGCATCCAGCAAGTTATTGGCTGCGGCTGCCGAATTACAATCTTTGTCTGGATGAGTTTCACGAGGGCCGGCTTCTGACAGGGATTAGAATAAGGACGCAAATGACTTCGCGTTGGTGACAATGGACAAAGACGAAGCGTCATAAAACTATTCGTTGTTGACACGACGTGGCTGAAAACCCTACTGCTGTTTGCGAAGGTCATTTCTGTGAGATGCAGATTTTATTTTTAAGCGAATACAATGCGAGATGTTTGAGGTCTTGCTATTATTACTTCCGTAACACAATTGATTTGCAAATGAGCAATAATTGTTCTTATTACTCTGGCACTATATAGATATTAAATGAAATGTCGAATTAAACTGAAGAACAGATAAAGTACCAAGAGAACCTCTAATCTACATTTTGAATGTATAATATTATATTCTGTTGTATTGTCGTCCATAAGAATGAATGTGACTTTGACGTTTTTTATCAATCATTCTCATATGTTTTACACACACACACACGTATTGGACCACACACTACTCCAGCATAGAAAGTCAATCTGGCACACATACAGATTACGATTATATGCACATCATTACAAACGTGTAAACATCATCTATTTACTTGACTCTTCTCATGTAAACTCTAGTTTGTAACTACTTTCATGCCGGTTTCTCAAGGAGTACCAAATAAAAATATCAATTAAATACCCCTCAAAACCGTTGTTATATAACTTACCTATTCCAATTCTGAAATGTCTTTAATTCAATTTCGTCTGTCCGAATTGCATGTCCACGCTCCACAATAATTATGGCAAACATCTCTACTTCAGAGTTTGCAACAGGAATGTTTGTAAGCATTCCTGCGTAACAACCCTGGCTGACCTCACTCATTCTGAAATAAAATAGTTGTACAATCGTAGTTTAACCTCCAGAAAATGTTTTGAAACATCGTAGTATATGAACGTATTCTGGCATCCTGCGAATAAATACTATGCGATATAAAATCTGACATTGACTAAATGGACTGCATGTATGAATCTACTAAAGTTATGATTCCAATTCCAGCCCCAATCAAGCTTTGTTGTTGTGTAAGCGTAGGAGGGGGCAATATCCAGCACAGAATGCAAAATGCTAAGCAGTCCTAGAACAAAGGCAGTTTTAGATTAACTCTCAAAATACGTCCCGGGTTACCCCCACCACAGGTATGTATAGTATCGTCATCAGCAAGTATATACTAGCGACTATTATCCTAAATAGCGTTTGCAAGCAAGCAAGTACATCATCGCAAACACATATTACTCATATTAGTCAAAGTGCACTAAAAACGTACGTATAATAGAATGCATGATGATGTCTAATACTCGTAATATACGCAACCAACCCAACATCATGTACGTAGCAGTATCAATGATATGGAGTTTGGGAGCACAAGTTCTCCCCCAACTTACTCCATGCAGTCCAAACTCCACATCGAAACTCTTGCTCCAAGTTGTATCTATGTATTAGTTATAATTTTCACAAGGCCTCTTGTATTTCTCTGCTGTTGAAAGCTTACTGCTTCGCTTGGGAATGTAGTAGTCTAGACTTTGGTCATGGTGCTCTACTACACGCCTAGGCATACTACTACACATAATGCTGAACAAGAAATCGAAGGGAAACCTGAGCTGTTAGTTGAATAATAGCAGACTGAATTCTCTGTGTAAAAAATAGAGAACTTTGTGAATGTATCTCCAACACCACTTCCCACAGAGTGTTGTTGGCAGACAAGCGTTAAATGTGAGACGTGCAGCTCATCAAACCGAAGCGTGGGGAAATAACCATTTCAACTTTGTATTCAAAGTCAACCCTTTTCTTCACAAGTAAATTCCTCTTTCATCTTTGTGTGTATGCATCTAATGTATTTGTGGGGTAAGAGCTGTATAACAAGTCAGCGTTTGTTTGTGTGTGGGGCTCTCTGCAATACTTTGTGAGCACATACTTTTCCATGTTTTTTTTGTGGTAGCAGAAGCTTGCCGAAGCTTTACTTGTTTGCCGATCTGATGATATGTGACTGTGACTCCGGGTTTCACGAAACTCCAGTGAGCTGACAGATACCTCTGGGCAAATCAGTGAAAGTGTGAAGTGATTAAAGTTAGCAGTTACATTGTACGTTCTCTGAATGTGAGGTCATGAAGGGGGAGAAGTAGGAATGAAGACAGAGATCCTGCGTACTCTACAACGCCACTCAAGACGAAGTACGTAAAACGTACAGTGACTACAGTAGAAGGGTTGCGAACGTGAACGTTACAAACTTTTTTCAGTGGTGGAAAGTGAGAGCTTAGCATGAAAGAGATCAACTGTAACAGTTGGCACCACCATAACCACCGTCGACAAATATTGACGGAATTTAACAAATTCTATAGGTTTTGACGGAAAACTGGTTGGTTATAAATCGCCGCCTCGAAGAAGGAACTTGATACAGTAAGTGCAATTCTTGGTGGCCACTTGAGAACTCATCATCAGTACATACTAATCACTAATTAAATAGCAGACTTGATTTATTGCAAATGTACGAAACGATTTTTTTTTGCAGGAGTCACACTTTATTATTACTCGGCTGAAAATCAAGTTGGAAACGAAGAGCGTAAGAAAGTCAAGAATGGTTTTGCCAGAGGAATAGGCCCCGTTTTTGATCCAAGGAGGGTTTTTTTATTGATAAATGAAACAACAAGTCTCCTTGTGTAGCCGATAAGGTTTCGAAGCTTACCGGAAGTACCTCAATGGTTGTCTTGAGTTCAACGGTACCTACCAGAATCCATCCAGTATCAAAAGCCTTGATGTGAGAACGCTATTCTAATCTACAGTAATCTATACAGAGAAAGTTTATAAAGTACTAGACACAGTGCAGAGAGACAGAGAAAGAGTAGCTATACAAGTATTCAAAATGTCACAACCGCAAGTACCAGTTAGTCAGATGGGTCCTCCCCATAACCCACAGCCGGGTGGCTCAATGATGGGACCACCTCAAATGCATCCCCCCGCGGGAGCCCAACACTATCCACAGCCATCGCACATGAATTCGCCGTATCCTCCTGCAGGAGCTCCGGGTCAACAAGGTCATGGACCGCCAGCGTCTGGAATACCTCAGATTCCACCACCCCACCATCACTATCCACAACAACAGCAAATGTCGCCTCATCATACTCCTCAGCAGCAACCTCCACAGCAAGTAGGACCAGCAGGGCTAGGTGGAGTACCTCAACAGCCTCCTCCAACTGACCCATCTATGCAGCAGCGACATGTATGGAATCATAGATAATCATCATATCATCATTTTGTATTTGTTTGAAATTTATGTAATCAATGCTTTACGTCGTTCTTGTATTATTATTGTCATTGTAGATGCAGGGGTACGGCCAACCTCCGCAGACAGGAATGTTGGGCGACCCTAACAAACCCCAGCATTTCAATCCTACACAAATACATCAACTGAAAGCACAAATTATGGCATATCGCTACCTGGCTCGGAATCAGCAATTGCTGCCTGGACTAGTAGCAGCCATTCATGGAAGACGGATGGAAGGTCCTCCTCCTCCTACTGGACAACCTGGACAGCCCATGCCGAGACCTCCACAACAGGTTGGAGTTCCAGGGCCTGTGCCACAGCAACAACCTCCCCGACCAAATCACATGTCAGTACCTGCACCCCCTCACGCTCCTCCACCACCCCAAATTCCAGGACCTCAAACTCAGCCAAGTTCTACTCCCATTCAGCAAGTTAATGGTCCAAGTGTAGCACCTCCTCCAATAGTACCCGCGGTTCCACCCTCGGTTTCTGGTAATGTTTCACACACGCCTGGACATCAACCAATTTCTCCACAGCTCCACGCGCCACATGGACCACCAGTTCCTGTGCATATACAGCAGTCTCACGCGCCTCCAGGTCCGCATATTCCGCCACCGGTTCAAGGTGTTCCAGCATCCGGACCAATTGTTCCACGACCACCGGATTCGGCACAACAACCCGTACCAAATATGCCTGGTCAAAAGCAGTCACGTGTTACAACACTTGACAAGCCCTCTGGTGTTGATCCTATTGTCGTTTTGCAAGAACGGGAAAATAGATTGTCGAACAGGATGATAAGCAGACTTCAACAACTCAGCGGAATTCCTTCGTCGATGGCGGAAGACTTGCAATGTAAAGCACAATTGGAACTTAGGGCCTTGCGCCTGTTCAATTTTCAAAGGCAACTAAGACAAGAGGTTAGCGTTTGACTAGAACAAAATTTCTCAACAATAGGAGAGCTATTATTGCTTTCTCCAAATATACTATTTGCAAGATTTGATTTGAATAGATCTTGGCGTGCATGCGACGGGATTCATCCCTGGAGACTTCCTTCCAGATAAATGCATACAAGCGAACCAAGCGACAAGGACTTCGTGAAGCTCGAGCCACAGAGAAGCTTGAAAAGCAACAAAGAGTTGAAATGGAAAGAAAGAAGAGACAGGAACACCAAGTATGCATTTCATTGTTTATTTTAGAGTTACGTAGTTTAAATGGTTGGATGGCTAGTTAGAGCGTATTGTATTTACCAATTGCTTGAAGCAAAGAAGAATAAGGTTTGTTGTGTTTCTACCGGTTCATACTTTCAAATATGTACCAATTTTTCACGCCCCCCGCCTGCCCGTCTAAAAATTTTTCGGCGCCCGTAATTTCCCACTTTCCTATTACACACACAACATACTTTATCTCATTGTATTCTTTACGTAACCGCAATTTAGTACTAGCTATTTAGTTCATACTAATGATTAGGGGTTTTCGATTTCATGTCATGACCAAATTGTCAATGTCGCATGTCAGTTGTCAATTTGTCAGGTTTTTTACAGTGACATGTGAGGTAGTTGTCAGTGATCGTAAATGTCATGACAAATTTGACATGTCATCATGACATGTTATGACATTTCATGACAAATACGACATTTTACTGCTACAGTCGTCAGTATACACGTATTTAACATTCTGCATCATTGTATGTAATAAATACATGCACAAATGCGTAAAGTATCTAGAAATGAACAGAGAGAGAATAACAACTAGTTAAAAATTAAAATTAATTTCATGATTTAAAAGTTAAATGTTTATGAAGTTGTTCGTAACGGGGAACCAAGCACGTACTACTATCTACAAGTACAAATATCTAAAAAAAAAAAAGATCATTCAAGATGCAGCAGTTCTCAATGTGAAGTTTGACGCATTGCAGGTTCCTCTGCTCAGCAATTAAGAAACTACTTTTAATTATTCCGACGTTTCCCATTACCTAATATTGCTTATATTGTTCGTAACACGTTCATTGAGTTAGAAATGTATTTAATATAAGATGTATTGTACGAAGAAACAAACAACTACAAAGACGTGGAGAGCAACAAATTATACCTATTCTTTAAATGGGCTGACTTTTACCGTTAGTGGCCAAGTGAGAAGGGTACCCCCTTTTCATTTTTTGGACACCAACGGTTGTACTTGACT
>JAHZMW010002344.1:0-69166 GCA_027743745.1 Alloscopus bannaensis | reverse complement strand
GTCATTTGTCATCAAATATATATGCACATGTAAAAAGTAACTACATGTCCATGTGGATGATGTTCAGGATGCTGTACATAATCTTATGGACTGCATACTAGGGCATTCCATGAAATTATTTTCCATTATATTATTCCATTTCATTAGATTCCATACATCACAAAAGCTAATCGAGAGCTTATTGATATATCGGTATCGTGATAGAAAAAAGTAGCGATAACTTAACGGTTATTCGATAAGCAAGATTTTTAAAAAATCTCACAAGAGTGTGAGAACAACAAGTTTCAAATTGCTCTTTTTACGAAAAACGAATGCTACAAATTACATTGTAATGAAGAACTCACTTCTTCAACCATTTTCTAATTTTACATACGTCACCTAACCTCAATGGTTCCAGCCAATTTTTAATCCAATTAACTTTACAGACCACATTCACTAGAAAGCAAGTTCAATCATTGAGTAAAATTTTAATCGTCAATAATTAAAATATCAGCATCATACGGAGATCGTCGGAGTACTGCAGCTTTACGTGGGGGTTGATGATTATAGTGTCGAATTTATATTCTCCGCTGAGTATGTTTTTATGGGCCCATTTTTGTAATTCATGAAAATTGAAAAATTATTAATCGTTAAGAATAGTATGTTTTCGTGGTGTAAAACTCGAAGAAAGTACTCTAACTCAGCATTATTTTGCTTTACGGACAAAAAAGGTCCGGGTTGAAACAAAGTCGATGCATACGCGTCGTTTTAGTCTTTAAGCAAAACATGTTTTCTAGTCTTTGTTCACTTTCACCACCTATGGGGCAGTTCAAGTTTGGCGGGATTCTAACATAATTCAAACGTGTTCAATGGATCTGAACTAAATTGATAAACAAAGATCCTCTCCTCACTCCCTTCAATCGTCTATCTAATTCAAGATAACTTTTGTTCACTTCCAGTCTCTCACCGGTTGTTGATTTATTTTGTAACTTTAGATTACACTGATTGAGTAGCGTTGTTTTTTAATATATAGTTTTTAATAGATTCAGTTGAGTTTAGAGAAGCACAATGTTTCGCGTTTTGAGCTTGAGTCGTGTTCCGAACATTTTCGCATGCGACTCAGTGATTGCACAGGTTCTTCCATCTTCTTCGCTTTTTCACCCGCAAAATGTGTCCTTTGTGATTGACGTCCGATTGTTGTCGACAAGACACAATAATGGTGGTCCGTTTGGAGTGCAGCGTGGAGGTGGTGGAGGAGTTGGCACCCTTGGGGGATCGCTGGTTGGGCAACAGAAGACCGGGCTTGGGCAGAGTTTGATGAAGTCGCTGATACCGGTCCAGAGTTTGGAACAGGTCAGAGGCGTAAGTTTCTTCGGTAAAGAAGGTCGAATTTCGTGGAGGAAGCGCCGAGCAAGAGAGCTGCAGGAACGAGAACACATCTTGGACCCTCAGTCGCCCGTCGTCGATCAGATGTGTCCTTGGCCGAAAGATGACACGGAGTCGTTGCCACCAGGTTTCTTTGGGGAGGAAAGGGAAGTGCGGACTCGACAAGAAGAGATTGATGCTCAGAATGGTGAGAAGGCGTTATAAATAGCTTACAAAATGTTAGATGACGGTGGTGTATTATGATGACATTTATGACATGACTTGTTGAATTTTGTTGTGTATCGAATGGAGAGTAGCTGTTCTTCAGAAAATAAATGATCAAGTCAAGGACAACAAAGAGGGAAGGCTGTTTGCCGTCATTCACATTTGTGGAAAGCAATTTAAAGTCACACCTGAAGATATCATCGTGATTCAAAAGTATTTTCCCCCGAATATTGGAGATACTCTTCGATTGCACAAGGTAAGGCGGCTTCTTAATGTACTCGCAGTTTGTGATGATGTACAAAATTAAGACTCATCACTACGACGAGGTTGCCATTTACGACTAAGATGACACTGCTGAAGGTCTTTTTTCATTTTTATTCCTTAGATTTTAATGGTGGGAAGCAAAGATTTTACTTTGCTAGGACGTCCAATGATTGACCAAGACTTGATTCGTGTGGAAGCCACAGTAATTGAGAAGACCCTGTCCTATACGAAGATGCATTTTAAGATGAGGAAGAGGAAAAATTACCGTCGTCTCAAATGTAAGTGTTTTGCATTACATGGAGATTGTCGGAGCACTGTTGCGTATATAATAGGATGGATTTTTTGTGTTTTTCAGTTTTTAAAACGCCGTACACAATGATGCGTATCAATCTGATTGAGCTGAGGGAGCCGCTGAGTTTAGTGAAATCGGATGAGAATGCTGGATTTGAGCCTGTACAGCTAGAGCAGTAGGTCTAGTCGTAATGTAGAGTGTCGTTGACAATTTAATACATTTGTAATGCTGATAATTATATGCCAGTCATAGTAATAAATTGTTTATATTTGTTGTGAGACGAATAAGCATAAACGTTTTGGAAGTCTCACCTAGTTTTTCATAGGTAGCTAATATTTTTATGGCGCTTCAAAGGATGAATGTAAATGTATACATATGCGAACTGTTTTCAAAGAATATGAAGGTTACAAATTTCAGCGTTATGACATATTTAAGATTGAACAAGTAACCCGAAATGGTGCGAATTGCTATGTCAGTCTTTTACACCATGTTCTTTACGCATCACATCCACAAGAGCTTTAAGTTCAATTCTTGGTTTAGAATTTTATTTCGTCAATATATATAACGTCGATAATTAAAACAGGGTTTCATTACTATGCTGATGTTTTTAAATTAACGTCAATCGTAGTAACGACTAATGTGGAAATGGTTCAGAAAAGCTTCTAACGCCCAAACTGCAGTTACAAATTACTATTTATACCAATACACATAAGTAGAACTCTGTTCTAGTAAAAACCACACAAAATAGAATTCGTCAACTTGCAACTGGCTGTCCCTCAGGTCCAAACTTCTTCTCCTCGTAAAAACTAGGGTTTTACCCTTATAGAACGTCAGGTTAAACTTATATGATATCGCAGGTAACAAAACCTCTGGGTAAAATACACAACACGAGTTAACTTTATTGATATGATTAGATCTTCTACAGTTAGGGTGTAAAGGGCGACAGGTATCCATCAGAATCGACTAGAGGTACACAAAATCCTTCATAAATAGTTTTACCCAATAATGAAGATGTTTACCAGTATTTAGCGTACGAGAGTGAACAGGTTAGACTCATTATGTGCTACATTCTTATCACCACCCCTTCAAAGAAAGTCGTGACGATCGACTTTTTTGTTACCGTTTTAGTCAGCACACACATACCCGAATGGAATCTTCCTTAGAAACTATTAACTGTTAAAATGCGACTTTGTATAATACGTATCTACGATATTCGAGTTACCAAAAAGAGTTAATTGAAGATACTGCTGGAATTCGTGACATTCAAAATATTAGTTCTGTTCAGTTGACTTACTGTTAATGGTACACAATAATTACGATTTTTTTAATAACGTAAGGCGTTGCATTAATAGATGAACGTGTGTTGAACTCAATGAGAACGACGGACTTGTTACACAGTGCTAGAAAAAAATCAACCTTTTCCCAAACCCTGGCGACTTAACCACAGCATCCAGTTTTGTTGGATTCAGGCACATTTTCTGGAGTCTCGTTACTGTCCACTACGACAACATTTCTCCTCGCTGATGGCTTCCTTTGCTGACCTTCCGATGAGGAGACCATGCGCTCGCTGAGGTCCAGGAATAACTCTTCGACATTGTGATTCAATTTTGCAGATGTATGGAAATGTTTTGCTCCGACTAAAGCTGCATAACTGAAACGAGTTGGAGAAATAGTGAAATTTATTATACAACAGATTCGCATACAAGATTCAATAATATTAACAATGCATATTATAATTTCACTTACTTTTCGGCTTCTTCGGTGCTCACGGTTCTCTGACTTTCGAGATCAGTCTTGTTACCTGCGATTGAAAGGCATATATCGTTCCCAAGCATCTTCTTTAGTTCCTTGACCCATGTTTTGACCTGTAAAGCAGAAGCGGAGAAGCCTATTACCACTGCCTCAGTTTTTACAGGTGACAGGTGTATTCAATGTGTCTCAATACCCAACGGAAGACCATCCAAAATTTTAAATACCTTTTCGAAGGAATCTTTGTCCGTTATGTCGTAGACGAGAATGGCACCATTTGCATCACGGTAGTAAATTGGTCCCAACGCATGAAACCTTTCTTGACCCTGTTCCAAAGACAAAAAAAAACATCACTTGTCGAATATCGCCTTCTCTCCTCAGATCTAGCTTCACGATTGTCTTGTCAAATAATTTGCTCACAGCAGTGTCCCAAATGGCTAACTGAATTCGTCTTCCTGCCAAGTTGATTCTCTTCTGAAGAAACGAAGCCTGCAACAAAATAGAGTCCATAATTTATTCACAACTATTTACAGCCTTATCTTCAAGTCAAAGGACAGTAGTCCTTCACTCACCTGTAACGTTGTGACATGCTTATCATTGAACCTATCCTCGACGTAGCGCAACACCACCGACGTCTTCCCAACACATCCCTCCCCAAGAAGCACCACTTTGAAGCTGAACGACCTTGATGAGCTGCTCCCGCTCATGGAGTTTCCAGAGGTCACATCCATCCTCCCTGTGAGGACAGGAAATCAATGCCCGTCACCAATCGGGAAATTCCAGTAATTCCAGCAAATCAACCAAACCTCTCCTCTCAACGTCACATTCACCAAAAATTCACCCTGAAACTCCACTTAACTCTTTAAAACCTCCTTCACGTAAAAATAAACAACTCAAATTCCAAATCCTCTCCCATCAACAAACGAAACACGACTTCCACACAAAAAATATCTTCCCAACAGAGAGAATCAGCTGGCTTCCTCACCAATTAAAAGATGAGTCTTTCAACTACACCGAAAATATAGATCTTTGCATTCTACTGCTTACTTCTGGGAACAATGATATCACTCCAGTTTCATTAATTCGAGTCCGCACTCCTTCTCTGCGATATTCGAATGGAGGATTTTTGCAAAATTAACTTCATTCACAACACACGTTTTCAATACTGTGTGTGCACACTCTGTAAGACGAGTCTCTCGATCTTGCCTGCTAAAAAAATACAACCTTCTTGTACGAGCAACCTTGCAAACATCACGCACAAAAAGTCAGACTCAAAGCTCTGTATTAGGCATAATATTTTATTGCTCTGCATCTGCTCCTCATTCTGGGCATTAAAAAGCGACTACACAAACCGTTTTCCTATGTGGTTGTATATCTCATGTTATATGAAAGCTAGCTTCCAGATTCAAATGAATTCGACGAGCTGCAGACAGAAGAAAACATGGTGATAATATATGGTGCTTAACTAGCTGAGTCATAATACACAAGTACAACCATTCCGTATGCTTACAATGAAGAGTATAAAAAACCAGCTTTTTCCTTCGTAAAAGGAGCACACAGATATTGGAGCAAGCATGAATTAGTAAAATGTGATGAATGATAAGATGCATAATGCAAACTGATCAGCTCCTGACGCAGTTGGTGTTGCAATAGGATTGCCACCCGAAATGTTTCCGAAGGTCATACATGTCGTCTCTGGAAATACGGGAGCTTTTGTTCCAGTAATTCCTTCGTCCTTGTATGTGTTCCGAGGAAAATTGAGTGTTTTTCAAGTACGTCTTTGTTGACGGCGTATGTACAGACGTCTTCGTTGTAAAATTGAGATATATAGCTTATATCCGGTTGACAACACGTCATATGAGTAACTCTGAGATGACAGATTTTTGTGTAAATAATTTTGATGTCTTTGTAAACCGTCGTGATGGTGGGCATGGTAATTGATTGTGGCTAATATGGAAATTGCAGAGAGCCCCCTTTGAAGACGTAGCGCTCCCAATTGCTTACTGGTTAGCTTGTACTGTGTAAACCGCCGGCCCATAAACCTTCTTGTACAAATGTATTTTTGCGTTGTATGCTTAAAAGAGAATTTTTGTGTGGAGAGTTTTTAAGTAAATAAATCTAGTATTATACTCCTATTTTGGTAGTTGCAAACATCATTTTTTATCTATTGACTCTACTTGTGGTACGAAAGCACTCACTCTCTTCACGCCGTATGCTGATTATTACTCATTACACCAAATCGCGAGGAAGCTTGTTTGCCACGCCCCACTAATCTTGTAGGTAGAGTATTTTTAGCATTCTAATGCTACCAAAAATTTGCTGTTAACGTGAGAAGAAAGAGAAACCGACAAAATGATGTTCAACTTTATGCGACCTCTTCACGCATTGCACAAATCAAAGCTCCTCACCCACGCGTGCGACATTTAATAGGTTTCAAAGGTCAAGGACAGCTTCCTGTCTGCTGCATTGTCATACACGACGGAAGAAAGTGTGACATGAGCATTATCCAGGTAAAGATTTCTCTGGTAAATGATTGATTAGTTGGTAACCTCAGGGAGTTATATACAATAGTATAAAATAGTACGCATTTATCGGCTTGAATGAATTCAGTGTGTCGCAACCGGCACTGAAGAAATCACACTACTCACATGTCCAATAATATTTAAAGGTCAGTTACTTTGTATGTCTCATCCGCTAATGTAGTCATTGCACGCTACATGGCTGTGGCGAATAAGTGATTGAAATTTTGCAAACTACATGTAGCGGAGGCAGAGCATTTTATAAATCCAATGCGCTCACTGAAAACATGCAAGAAGACTTTTGAGGCCATGTTTCAAGTTTCCTAGAGCTTTTTGCTTCGTTGAGATATATGCGGAAAGAACAACCATATAGCACAGGAGCGTGCATTGAGACTCTGCTGACGTTGAGCTCCCATCGCCAAAAGTTCGGCCCAATGTCATTCGTACACAAAAATATCAGTTCAACAAGTCTTGCATAAATTTGAGATTTAAAAATTGCAGAGAAAATTCGTTCAAGTTTTACTGTTACGATACCTTTCTCTATTTCAGAGGTTTCATGGTTTTCCAATTTGCGTTTCTCGTTTCGTTTCAATGAAATGACTCGTGTATGATTTTGTTTAGATGTAATTTAAATAGTACTGGAGTTATTTCTTGGCACTAACACTCACGACAATCACAATGAAGCTCTGCACTTAAAGGATTGTCCATGTATGTACTGGATGAGCTGATGATTTTCAGATGGTTTTGCATGGACCTTCGAACCAAGATGATGTACGTTTTGCATAAATACAGTTTTGCTTCTTTCCTTAACCGGCAATTTGTACAGTTTTATGTAGATTTCCTAAACAACCACTTCAACACGATTAGCATGCTTTTGACATATTTATGTGATGCAAGCTTGTGTGAACGATCTAAAAAAATACTGCTATCTTTTTGTACCTAACAAATCTCCTACTTTTTCTACCCGCTTGTATGATGCAGTACGGTTACTATACACTTTGCTGGAAGTTGACATTTAATACTAGCGTACCGTTAATTATTTTTTTAAACACTGTTCCTTAAAATGACCCCGCTTTTCCGCTTCATGTTTTGCGTGACAGTAACAGTCTTATCGGTGTGTGGCCATGCAGAAATAGTTCCGGAGGATCCTCAAGATATAACCTGCTCCTTAGGGTCATTACTTGGAATAGGAAACACGTCTTCAATTAATTTATTTCGTACTTTATTACTCTATAAATCAATTAATAATTCTACCAAACCAAACTATGTGGGACTAAATTACGCATAATACTAGTATACTATCTTATATCTGTGTAGGTGCAAGTTTTGATGCGGTCAACTCCGAATCCGAAATTCCGACAGAATTTGCAACCAACCAAACTCGTGAGCGAACGACGCTTGCTCTCGAAGGCAAAAATTCTGATATCACACAAAGTCCATCTACTAATGATGCAAAACTCCGGGAAAAAATTCGATACTTACTTTTCACTCCGGAGACGTACGTTTCTCGTATATAGCTCAGCATTATATGGCAAAGAAAAAGAAAACTCTACACCGTAGTGAAGATTTTCAAGTTGTTTGTTTGCCTTCTATTGTTAGTCGACAGGAGTATCAAGTAATGTCGGAAACGGGGGAGGTGACAAAAACCTACTGGGAGCCTCAACGGAAGACCAAAGTGCTCATTCATGGACTCACTTCAACGTACTGGTTCTCTCCAATTAGGAACATTTGGCTTCAGCACATCTTTGATATAAAGGACGGTATATAAAAGATTAATTGTTAACTGTGCATTTGCTTTTCCGAAATCATGATAAAATTATATCAATATTCACAAAGTAAAGTCAATACTTTTTTGACCGGAGTGAATGTCATCGAAATGCTTTCTGATTTTTCTTCAGCGTACTTGAGCAACAACAGCGAGTTATTACGAGGAGGACAATATAACGTGGTTGTTATGGACTGGACATCGCTTTCTACCGTTCCCATGCTGTTGTACCCCAAAGCTGCGAGAGCAACAAAATACGCTGGTGAGATGACCACTTTAACAAAGCATGTTACATACAATAATAAAAAGTTAAAACCTTTGTGAAAGCGAGGACAGTGCAGCTTTCGAGTCATATAGCATTACGTTTGTGAAATCAGATCGAAAGAAGTCAAATCATGTAGGGCTTACGACAGCATAAACAAAAAATGCACTTCGAGCCGGTTTTCGAGCTTGTGTTACTTGAATTTCGAAAACGTTTTCGATAAACCAATTTTTGATTAATTAAGCTTGAGTATAAGTAAAGCTTTCCGTTTCCAGGCGAAGACCTGTCCGGATTTCTGGGGAAACTCAGAAGCACTAATAATTTACTTTCGTGGGACGACGTTCATTTGATCGGGCACTCTTTGGGGGCGCATGTTGCAGGCATGAATAAATTATTAGTCTTTGGAAAATTATTATGCTGCAAACTCTGTGTTGGAGTTTTTGTATAATCAAATAATCTCTTATTTTTGAATGTTAGGCATTGCTGGAAATAAAATTCAGCAAAATTTCAATGTGGGCATACGCAGAATAACAGGTAATTAAAATGACAAGAAACTCCCTTTGTTACATTACGGTAGCATGATATAAAGCTTTTTGTTTAAAATGTTGACAAATGTTTTTTTTCCAGGATTAGATCCTGCAGGCCCCTGCTTTGACTCTGCGACCGGGGAAGTGCCGCAGGATACTGCGTGGGCTCTCGATAAAACGGATGCGCAATTTGTGGATGTACTTATGAATCTATTAGTTCTATAGATTAACAGTGACAGACTAGTGTCATTTAATTTGAAACAATTTGACTCTAGGTAATTCACACAAACATGGGTAATGTTATTTCCAGCATGGCTGGCAGATACGGGAGTGTGGCTGCGGTTGGTCATGCTGACTTTTATGGTAATATTTTTATCCAAAGCTTGAATGAATTAATCAAAAACAAAGCGCTACTCCTAATAATAAATTGATTCACTATAGCAAATGGAGGGGAAGTCCAACCTGATTGCAACCTTATGAACGATCGAAGTAAAGTGCTCATTTTTATACACATTTAAAAGCATACAATCCAACTATCTTTTGACATCCCACACGGTGGCTTAACTTTACATGATTTCCAGTCAACTTCTGTAGTCATCAAAAATCAGTGACCTACTTCGCAACGTCTGTACTCAGAAAACTGCCGGCCTGCCTTTGTTCCGATTGGGAATCTTTTAAGAGCAAGCAATGCTCCTGCAACGGGACCACCGAGCAATACTTTGGCGAGCTTTGTGATGTGACGTAAGTTAATTAAGTGTAGTTGCTTAATAAAATAGTAATAAATAAACCTATTCTTACAAGGTGGCCTGAACTTCCAAATTTTGATTTTAAAAATCCTTTTTCTATCCCACAGGGCCCGTGGCAAGTATTTTGTCAATATTTAATTTTTATTCGCTCCCACCACTCACCAATTTTCACCTTAAGTGGTCATTTTTAGTATACTAACAAAAAGATTCGATTGTGTATGCGTTGAAATCAATGTGTTTTAAAAAATTAAACTGGACATGAAACAACACAGATAAAGTGTTTCCTTACGTCTGGGCGTGAGATGGACATAAAATCCCACTTTGTTCTCTAATACTCAAAGCATTACCTCGAAATTCTTTTAATCTTGCAATCCTCAATATACAATTATACAATTTATTTATGTATAGAATATTTCATATGGTTTACTGCACTTTGAAAGCTATACCGCCTTGGGAATATTTATTGACACTCCTGTAACCAAGTATGCAATTTATTCATTAACAGTAGATCACGGCGAATTGCATACACTGACATTTACCTCTGGAAATAAGATGCATGAGCATTTATCCTCCACTGACATGCTGCTTGACCAAAAGACGGTCAATTCTATGTACTAAACTTTAGGTTAAAGGGTGATGCGAAACCCCAATCTAAGAAATAACATACTAAATCCTGTGATAAAGAATTCTGTATGCTAAAACGATGTTAAGTCACAATTTTGAATATAATATATAATATGCTAAACCTTATTCACACAATGTTTGCATTTTACTACGAATAGCCGATAACGTGAAACGTACTCAGGTTTTATAATGTTTGACTACTTGATTTCTGTGAATTTGCATACAAATGAGGTAATTGAGAACACAGGCTGTTTGAGTGTTATATATAGTTATTTGCAACTTAAAAGGGCCAAACGAATTGTTCCACAAATCTTTCGGTAATAGTGAATGGTAGTAGTGTGCATAGGTATATTTGATTTTGCATGTGTAGCGGTTGGAAGAACATGTTCTTTTTCAATTTCTAGTACTCTCGCCAATGCAAATCACAAATAATATTCTTTATATTTCCAAGGCAGTTTCAATGCCATCATCTTCGCGTCGCTGAAGGCTTGACAGTTTTATGTGACTTGTCTCATATCTTCGTCATCTTTCACAAGGTCGCACTGTACTTTTCAAATGAGGATTTCAGAATTGCAAAAAAATATGCGTTTGTTCCTCCATGTGCAAACTAAAACATTTATAAGAAAAATCCGAATATTATACAAACTTTGTTTGCTTTCCCTCAAAAGAGTCTATATACGATATTACAATACCATCTCTGAAAACTGAGTAATTAAGTGATAAGTAATTTGCTCACAAGTTGAAGATGACATGGGCAATATTGCTATTTTTTTGAAACCGCAGCACTATATCCTCCTTAACTTGGCATTCAACTAGGCAACTGACTGCGGCAGCTCGTGCTGGTAAACATAAATAAAGTCAAGTCTCAACAAGCTGACATTGACGTTGGGCGCTTCTTCGTTCGGAAGAAGAAAGCCGGCTCCATTTCTCCTGCACACACACACGCATTCCACCACTTTTTCTTCGTGACCAGTAGTCTATGACCATGTACCTATGTGCTTAATATTCGTCGTAAATAAGTTGCTTTTGCGACCCGTGTCCCACACTTGATATACTTTCCTCCTGATTCCTAACACAAGTCGCGAACTTGGCATGGAGAAAGCGAGAGAAAGGCAACGATAAAATTTATTTCTCTAATGATAACTACCATCCTTAAGAGTATTTACTGGGGGAGTGATGCTGTTGTGGCGTCTTTTTCTCATGGTGGAATGATGCTTTATTTCACTACGCTTTCTCTCAACATACATTTTTTTACTATCTTTTTTGTCTCATAACGCGTGTCTCTCAATTCTCTACAGAAGACAAAAAAGTTAATACTATAAAACAAAAAAATCTCGTATGCCTCGTTTTTTTTCGCTGGTGTCCTTGCAATTTTTTCCTGTTTTTCTCCTTCAGCTCTTTTGGGATTATCCGGCCTATTTCGCCTTCGAAATATATATCATGATGAGCAGAAGAGAAAATAGTCAAGGCAGCACTTTTTTTCTGAGTCATCTAAAGTGGACGTTACAAGCTTGATCCTTTCGGGAAATCTCTGTGTCTATTATTGTACTGGGCCCTTTATGACAGGGAGAAAGTCAGTAAGTCAGTAAAAAGAATCATGCTATCTATACAATTCACTGACAGTTCATTTAGAGTCTCTATAAGAGAGAGAGAGATGAAACTTATTTTCTCTGAGTACTAATCCCATCCTCAATATCCCGTGTAATTCAGTATGTCAACTCGATTTTAATGGAAGAACAAAGGAGCTTCGTCCAGAACAAAAACGAACCATTACAGGAAAATATAGATATTTCTCTTGATGTTATGTACACAGAGCATTCGATCCTTTATCAAAATCCAAAATCCTCTCTCGGAACAGAGATGATGATGATGAGACTCGGTTTTCATAAAGTGGTGAGCTTGCGTTTTTTATCATCGTGTACCCCAACCTTTAAAATTATACTAAGTGTACCCGTCATAATTTGTTGAAGCCGATATCTACAGATTGGAAGACAAGTTCCAATGAGAGCTCTTCATCACAGCGTTTTACGAGGAGAGCATGTATTTACCATTGTTTACAACGTCATTGGCCGCTGATGCTTCAGCTGGACACTCGAGGAAAGCTGGAAATGTTTCGCTGGATGAAAATGTTTGTTTGTGAACAGAGGAAAGTTGGGTGAACTGGGAACAAGTTGTTCGTGTAATACGCTTTTGGTGTGATAGGCAGAATGGGGCTAAAGCCCTGTGGAGAAATGTATAGCTTTTGGGAGAAATGGCTTGTTGTGTGTGGTGACGTCCAGAAATAATGGACGGAGTAATAAAAAATTCATCGGATCTCAACAAAAACGGATACATGTATGAAATGCGTGAGAGTACAGGGTATAAACGCCATTGTTTGGCGAGAGCCTGGGCAAAGCATGTTCACTCGAAATGAAAAACTAACTCACCATCATAAAAAGCTGGATTTCTTTCAGCACGTTGTGGGATTGGATTGCAAATTGTTACTGGATCCCCACATCATCAACTTTTTGGGGAAATGAATTTTCAATTTTTCTAAGAATTCGAACTGGTGAAAGCTATGGAGATGATGACTCCTACTAGGCATAAACGAAAGGTTCTACGAAATTTTGTGAAGTCGGATCCTGATCGAAATCAGTTTTGAACTCTCAGTTTAATCTATTCGGAGCTGAGCTAATTTTGTTGTTTGCCCAATTCTAAACATGCTTAAAAAAGAAATAGTTGTACAAGAGTACAAAGAATACAGTTCCATCATCAAATAGAAACATGCTGTTGGCTGATTTCCATGACATTTTCTGTAACTTGCTTTGACGGTGGTTGAGGTGTGGTGCGTGTGAACATGGTTACATTATTTTGTTACATAACAAGACAAAAAACATCACTACATTCTCCCAAAATTATTTCCAGCACTTACGCCACGACATCACTTTTGTGGTACTGGAAACATTGGGAAACCTTCAACCTACTTAGTCAACTTCAAGAAACTGAGCCCATGAAAAGGCAGTAGTTTCGCAACCTGATTCTAATATTTGTTGCAAATGTATGCAAAAAAAATTGTGCAAAGAGAATTGCAAGAAGGAGAGAAATTTACATGCATATGGAATCAGAAAGATATTGCCCCTCTGTTTCACCGAGCGGGGGAGATAATAGTACATCAAGCATGATAATGCAGAGAATATGGAGCAACTTTGAGAAGAAACTCGGAAAATGTTGTACACAATGGTTGGTTAAGTGGGCTTGGGTGGGCTGCGTCCTTAAGTGCTCACCGTACTTAGGAAGGCCGTTATGCTGGTATGAAAATTGTACGAGGTAATCACATATTTAGAGTGAGGGAGCCAGAAAAAAAAGGTGTGCATAGTTTATGTATTACTTCCACTACCGTGCCACTTGGAATAAAAGAACATTAAGAAATGACATTTTTCCTTTTTAAGAGACTCAAAGAGGGCCAAAATGCGGTGTGCAATGTGTAAGCAGTTTGTAAGATTGTTGCAGCAGATCAAAGAGTGAATATGCAATACTTTAAAAACGCATTTTTAAAAAAAGTAATCATACTGTTTTCTCCGTCTTTTGGATTCTAGAAAGCCAGAAAAATGCGTTAAACACGATTGGGAAAAACGAATTTTTACTAAAATAATTACAAACCATAAGTGCGATTCATTTTTAAATATTACATTGAAGTTCAATGAGCTTTAAGGCTGGGAAGGCACTGAAGTTATTGAGAATATTGAAAAGCGGCTTTCACAATTCAGCCAGTGTCTGTGCAGTTCGGCGATCCTCAAGTGAAACTCCTCCGTGTGCAATTCTCCGCCACGAGAAGGAGCAACCTACATGTAGCGCATTCGTGCGATATGCTACCACGCCTCAAAAATGTCTATGTTTCAGTTTGCTGTGTTTCCTCATCACTCATATACCGCGAAATAGAATCATTTTATTGTAATGTTGCCCAATTTAATAAGATGATTATAAGTGTGGCACGGTGGTGCCTAGTGTTTATGATGAATTTTGCGACATGGCGTACACACACTCTTATGAAAGAGGGAAGAAACGTGTTGTACACATAGGAACGTGAGACGACGACACGGAAATCACTCACTCTCTGGTTTAACTTTCCGACTGGAAGCAAATGAAATTGTGTAATAGTGGAAAATAATGTGAACTAATATCAAATGACGTTTAATAATCGCTTTCTGCGGTTTCTCTCCGTCGAGACTCAGACGGCGGAACAGCCCTGAAAGAAAAACAACCGCATATTATACAGCCTCGTTCATTTTACTCGTTTCTCGCCTCACCCATCCCCCGTTGTGAGATGACCTAGAAAGGGATGTGTGCTCGTGCACCCTTCGCAACGAAGACGAACACATTTCGACGGCAAGCAACTAGAATACAAAAGGGTTGTACACATTGTATGCGTATTGAAAAAAAAGAAGGAATCAGTGGTTTTCTAATTCCCTACCGTCGTCATTGTATGTCAGGGTCGCTACTCGAAGCGCCACCGCTGGAGAATCCTTTTGTGTTTCGGTGTAACAAAGCCCATTTTCGTTGTATCCGGTTCAGCGATGACAAACTATTTTCACAATTGACAACGAAAAGCGGAACACACAGGGTCTTTCTCTCAAACTTATTTCCAAACAACGTCCTGTGCTTATGTTGTGTAAACCCTTGAATTGCATCTTCTCTCAAGCCTCTCCGGTGGTGAAGAGGGCAACACATACAAAACTCTCTGGAGTTGTTAAATAAAACGCTGTGTGAGCACCAATCAACCAGATACAAATTGCTACGCGAAATACTCACTCTACATCCCTGGTCTAAATATATAGTATACAGCTTGTGCGTTGCAATCGCATCCCCCGTGTTATTAGGCTCTTTTCTCTCTCTCTGTACATTATGCACGTTGTAGATCAACAATGACATCCACTTAAAAGGACTGGGTCCAAAGGATTTTTCACAGAGTTGCACACACGCATATTATGGCACACTCTCTCGTTCCGTTTTTTACAAGCTTGCACACCACACAAACCGTTTTTGAGACCTACAATGATGATGTAAATCCCCATTATGTTTTTCCTCCAAAAACTACTCCTGCTGCTGGAAGAGAGGAAGGATGAAATTCATGAAAACAGACAAGGGAGAAAGCGAGTGGATTGGGAAGAACGGTACAAACTTTCTAATTTCCTGTATAATGTTGTGTGCCTACTTATTTCATTTCCGCTCTTCTTTTCTCTTCCTTCATGAATATTTACCACTCGTGAATGTGTGTGTGGATGTGCGGTCGTCCAGTCTTTGTGGTAAATGAATGGAAGGTCTTTTTCGGATGTACACTGAATGCTGAGTAATGGTGGTAAGAGGAGTGTACCTTCTCCAGCGTTTGGAGTGACCCACATTAGCATAGTCGGGGAGGATGAGGGAAAGTGAGTGATTATACTATTTGGTTGGCAGTTGTTGTAAGCTATTTGCTCTGAATAAATCAGAAAAGTACATTCCGTCTCTCTCCCGCTTTCATCAATACAACGACACTCTCGCTGCACGGAGAGACGAGCGGCTTTGAAACTTTTAAGAATAAATTTACACTGAGGGAAGTCTTCAAATAAGTGGAAAGTACAACAGGAAGAGGAATTAAAAGTTAGTCTCAAACACAATGACTGGAAGTGCCTTACACTGTACGAAATTGCAGAAGTAAGAGCTCAGTGAAGCAACCCTTCCAAGTATCAATCTGACAAGGGAAATGAGTAAGAACTGTTGCACTGGAATGGACTTTTCTCTCAACTTTGTATGCATTTTCTTTCCAAGAATTCCTCGAGTTCCTCTTTTCCTCACAGCGTTGCTGCCAGTTTGACTACGTGGACTTTTCCCGAATGATTATCTGACGACTTAAAAATTTGTTGAAAACAAGTAAAGCGAGTCAATGAGTGGTCAGCTATATAAATTATGTAATTTACTCTTTCCTTCTATGAAAATTGAACTTTTTTTTTCTCCTTGAGCACAAAGTCAATCAGGACATCCATTAGCTACGGTCTTTACGACGGCACTTTCAATACAATTTCTAAAAAAATACCGACTAAAAAGACAGCAAATTTAGGGGGATGATGATACGAAAATATGTATTTTGTTGTTTTGCTCTCTCACAACGCTGACTGCATACCCAGTATTGGATTTCATTGCATTTTTTCGCTTCTCCGCAAAAAGATATCTACACTGTATTTGTTTATGACGGTCGTAAATCGTTGAAAATTAATTTTCTCCAAGAAGCCAACCAACTATACACTATTTTATTTTAACCTCTTCTTTCTCCGGAAAACAATGACTGCGAATTGGTCAAGAGTATAAGTTTACATAAATTGTACTCTTCTATGTACGTGTAGAGCACACCGAGAAAGTGTGCGAGTGTTGTCTTTTGGAGACCGTTGATTGCTGGGAACGACCAACTATCTGTTTCTTGTAACTGACTGAATTGACGCAGTGTTTCATTTGTGAAGTGTAATGAGACTCTCACTGCACACACACACCGTGAAAGCCCATTACGAGACTTTACTCTCTCACTGCGATTCCCCTCCATTATTGTTTTCGTTGTATCGCTTCTATTACTCAATCTGGCAAGGGGTGGTGTCCAAATGACCCTTAAATACTGATTTATTAAAGAATCCCCTCACCAAAATCTGAAAAGCGGAGTAGTGCCCCATATAGATTCACGCTCATGAGCTTCTTCCTCTCCTCTCCCTTATTTCGCCTGTTTTTTTTTACTATTTTCCAGATTTTTTTTCAGACTTGAAATGATTTGGTAGGAGAAAGGAGGGAAAATAAACATAAAAGCTTTGTTGCATAACACGTTGCCTCATTTCAAAGGGGAAAGCTCATTCAATCCCATTCCACTTGAAGATATGAAGCCCACACAGATACACAACGCCACATTACCGCTTTATATAGGCACACATACACAAGAAGAGATTGTGTGATGGTAAAGTCTGACTTGAGAGAGAGAGAGATTTTTTCGCCAAGAAGCCATTGAGAGAGGAGAATAGATGTGGAAAGAGTTGAAAACTCATTCAATGCTGTAATTCAATCTCTTATTCTCCTGTATAAATGGCCTTAAGCTCTTCAAGGCCCTAGTCTTTTTAAGGGTCATTCCAAACGAAATAGATGAAGAGCTCCGCCGAACTGAAGTGAGCAAGAAAGGAGAAAAAAATAGGGAGAAAGAGGAAATAAGGTGAGCTTAGTCAAAGCCAAGCTCAACGGTCTTCTTACCCTTCACTTTTCTTTTTGCTTATTGCTGCAGCAATTTGCCGTAAGTAATACTACACACACACACATGTACATTTCTTTATCTCATATCTTTCTCTCTCCGTGTTCCTACACATTGTGCGCCCATTGTGTGAGGTCTCGGTATTCTTCACCCTTTCCTTTCACGGGCTGACAGTATTGCTTTGTGAGCATTTGTAGGAAAATAGGAGAAAGAGCCTGTTTCTCTGCATAGCCACATTACGCGTAAGTAGCACTCCTCTCGTATACTCACATACCGACATAAGACACACACGCTGCGTCGCGTCGTCTTGTTGAGCTTTTTGGTTTTAGTTGGTCGCTTGCAAAAAGTAAATCAAATTCAGTCGTTTAACCCGCTACTCATGGTGTTCTTGTTGAATTTTATAGCTGGCTTAACTTTCACAGCCAACAAAATGGGCACTCAATCACTTGCCAGCCTTCTCTCACTCTTGTATACGGGATGGTGTGGCGCACATACACATAGACCCTCTTTCTCTGCCTCTTTACAATCTTTGCAGAGAGAATACGTGTGCAATGCAATAGAGAAAAAAAACGTGTTATGTGATATGTTTCTTGGGATAGAGGTACGTTTCATACTTGAGTTTTTAGCTGCAACACACATCTGTATTTGTAACGAAAGTACCATCATGTCCCATTTTGGGGTACACATCACACATCCTCTTCTGCACAGAGAAAAAAATGCTCGTATCTAGTAGTAGGGATGCAAAAAACAGGAGAGCAGTAGCAGCGAAGAGAGAGTGGGAAAAACGCTCTTTCACTATTTGTTTAACTTGACACTAAGAACGGAGAATATGACGGCACGCTGGTCCCTGGTCTCTCCTTTTACAGGATCCCAAGTGAACACTAGTTTTTGTCTTGTTTGTCCTCTTTCTTATTTTATGCATAAAGTGGAAATAGGGCGAAAAATACCCTTTTATACACCATTCACTGAACGTTATACAACGTCCTGTGGGCGAGAGAGACAGGTCCCGAAGCCCCTCTCCCTCACACCACTTGACTTTCTCTTGGAGCCTCCAACTACATTCTATGATGTAGCGTACCCCTCATAAATTTATGCAAACCAAATGACCATTTTAACTTGAAAAATGGCACTGATGAGTTTCTCAATGCGTTTTTCGAGAGAGTGAAAACAACCATTTGTTCAACCTACCCCGCTCTCTGTATCCACCATATTTTCCAAAACGCCAAGCGTGTGGCTCTCCCTTTTCAGGAGATGCAGGGATACCACAGTTTTTAAGTAGGATAACCCCCTGTCCTCGTTATCTACAGAGACGCCAACGTCCTCTGCAGCTTCCGTGCTTGTCTCTTCACTTTCTCTCCTCTTGGGCAAATGCTCTCGTAATTTTCAGGCAACTAGTACAAACCGCTGTAGTTTGAGAATATTTTTTGCTCCCGAGTTTAGGTAGTCATACGGAGGAAATCTAATTTGAAGCTATTGCGTTCACACTTGTCCTCTTGTGTGCTGAAACAAATCCAGGATAGTTTTCTAGATTGCTCAATCCATTGACTTGGGATGCGCTACTCGTGTATATTAAAAGTCTTACATGATTCTCGATTACTCAATATGGAGCGACAAAAGGACTCCGCTTTCTTGTTGATCCACTTCCTCAAGGAAATTACTCTCTCTTCTTTCTCTTTGTCCCATTCTTCTTTTTAAGGGAGAGTGGAATTTACGACTATTATTTGTTCAAGGAGGAAATGAAGTTTGCGAAAAAAAACAGACGTGTGTTTGACAAACAGAGGCAAAGATAAATTACACAGGAAATGTCATTTGAAATGCTCCCGTTTCCATCATTGTCCTCTAAGCAGTTATGAGCCGAATGCTCTAGAAAGAAAGAGATCTGTAGACACGTGCTTATTTTGCAATATTCGCCCTCTAACGCGTCTTAAAAAGTCGACAACGTCGTCGTCTTCTCTAACTACTTAAAGGAGGCTTTACACCGTCATAAAAATATACTCTACCCCAGCCTCTGATTACTACTACTAGCTCTCTCACAAAAAAAAACACGAAACACGCGCACGATTGTTATCTTGAGCTCCGTTCCCATTAATCTAGTCGGTATTGCTGGAGAAATTACCCTTCATGATAATCAGACGAGCTTAAGAGGTACGGCGAGACTTTTTTTTAAAAAAAAGAAAGCAAAAAAGTTTTTTCTTTCTAAAATGTAAAATGCCGCATTCATCCAACGAATCCTTCACACCATCTTCGCTGTCAGCGCTAAGAGGATGGTATAATACTCGCTTGTTCTGGGGAAAGCGAAATATCCTCATGTACTTCAAATGCACTTAGTATGCACGAAAGAAGAAGTTGTTAAAAACCATATTACTCCTCACACACCACATCCCCACCATCACCACACTACTTTCTCTCACCACATGCATTTGCCAACCTCTTTTCTCTCTTGCATGGCATCGCATGCTAAGGAAGTGACTACAGTGATCCTTTCTCTCTTTTGTGCATACTCAAAAAAGGCGAAACATGTCTATATCTATGTTCTTCACGCTTATTTATGACTATCCTTCTTAATTCCGACAACATGGGGCTTTAAAGCCGCAAAAAGCCCTACTTTTTGAATTATACCGAGAGCGAAAGAGTGGGGATGGCTGGAAAGCCTTGACGTATTATGTAAATACGAGAATTTATATGCGGTGCAAAGTATAACAAAAGATAAACACCGGAGTGAAAACAGGCTTAAAGTCGTCGCACTTTCTCCACTAGAGAGAGAGGGAGAGAAAAATCATAATGTAATATGGCACGTCTTTTTGCATACGCTCATACCCATGAGCTCCGCATCACCACCGCCGCCGCCACATAATATGACTGCGGTGGTGATTCGATTCTATCTTTGCCCCGCATCGCACTCCATCATCGTCGTCTCAAATGGAGAGATGGAGTTAGCGAGAGCGAGACATGAACATAATTTTTTAACTGTTATGATATACCTGCTGCCGACCTGGTGTCGTTCTCACTCCCGCACACTCGTCATTTTTTCTCAAACATTTTGCATTCTTTTTTTCCAACCATGTGTGTGTATGTGTGGGCACACGATGTGAGCATTTTTTATATTCTTGTCTCTCCCATTAAAATTCAGTTGTAGAATCTAGGTACGCACTTAAAGGAATCTTGGTGCTTATTCATATGATGATGACGACGACAACTGGGAAAGCGAGAGGAGTCGACGTTCTTATCATGGACTTTATGAGGTATTTTGAGTGAGACGGAGAGAGTTGGCGAGAGTGGGGTACGTGCAAAATATGAATATTTGTATGACAATTTTCCCCTCTCTTCTATTCTTCACATCACACCACCACACTTTCCCTATATCCTCCACATCTAATGCTGTCTAATGCTGACTTTCTCCACGGCGACGTCCTACGTGGGTGACAGAGACATACATCTTTTTTTCGCAGCCTATGCCTCCAAGTTTGTATGTGTGAGAGAGTAAAGCGTAAAAAATACCTCTGCGAAAAAATAGGGGAGCTACATGCTCTCCCAAGAAGAATGCGAAAGTGTGATGTAATGCAATGCACATAAAAGTGAATGACTAATAACAGACAGAACAACGGAATACTTAGCAGCTGAGTATTTCTTTTTTTCTTTCTCTCCGTAAAGGGTGTAGAGAGAAATGGTAAAGCTGTACTGAAAGTCAGTGGGGAGCTATGTAGAAGTAAATTTTCATGAATTTCCATAAGAAACGTGGAATGTGTGGGTTTCACCGAGAGTTTCTCAGTGTGACGGGAGAAAAGTACGTCTTAGTTTTGCAAATATGGCCCACATAATCTTCCCAACTGTCTTTATCGACGCGTGAGCATCTCACACAATGGAGAGCACACCACGGTACAAAAAATACTGACGTGGAAATCTACTGTGAGCGCACGTGGCGAGCATTCTGTTTCCCAAAGACAAAGAACAAGGATGACTACGAAATCCGTAATGAAATGATAGGTTGTTTTGTATATAGCTTTCTCTCTCGTCTACAAAAAAATACTCGAGGGTGAGACTTTGCACTTTTAAAAATATACATAAGTAAATAGGCACTGAGAATGGAAAGCAGAGGCAATCCACGCGTAAAGAGTGAATGAATGGCACGCTGAGGATTAATGATGATGAGAAGTAAACTGGCGAAAGAAAAATGACTCTTTCCTTTCCATTTGTGTGGCAGTGCTTACAAAGGAGACAGAGTGGGAAGACAGCGGTTTGCCATGATGCACAGAAAAATGGCACTTGAGGTGTAGTAAAGCCTTTCATTGTGCTCCTGGAACGGCTTTCGTCTGACCAAATTGCAGGTTCGGTTTTGATGGTGTCTTAATTCCATTTCGAGGTGAGACACACACACATTTTCCTCTCGCTCCCGTTCTTTCCACATGCTAAACGGAACCGACACCAGGAGACGTTTAGTACATGTGCTCACTTGCAGACGCCACACAACCATATTTTCGATTTGTTTTGCTCTCCATTTCTCTCTGCGTTGAGCATGACATGGATTCGTGATGGAGCAAGTGAAACCGCAAGGCCTCTATTAAATTTCCGAATCGCTTCCCGGGAAGAAAAATTGAAGGGATGTATGCGGAACGGAAAGAAAACGAAATAAAATGATTATCCGAAAATCACCGTAATTTGAGATGTAGGGCATGTGCCAATGCCTCCGAATTAAAAGAAAGAGGAGAAAGCCCTTTCCCCTTTTGATTACGTGAGCGAGGTACTGTTCAATTATTTTCTTCTACGCAGATTTTTCCCTCCGTTCCTTTCCAAAGGAATAATGACAGAGAGGAAATTGATCACGCGCATTTTCTTCAAAGAAATGAATACATTACGAATGTGTAGGGCACACTGGAATGTACCTATAAATCTTTTGATTCAAATTCCTTCCCTGTAAACGCATTATAAATGGTTGGTTTCCCTGTTTTCCTTGGGCAAGTCCCGGAACTCTGGCGAGAGGAGGGTACTCATTGTCGCTGTCCTCATCATAGTGATTTCCTCAAGCACTTCCCGCAACGATGACGCTTCCAGTTGAGTCAAAGTCAAAAGTGCAACGAGGCCTACTGTGCTCCACTCCGACCACATAATCTACAGGTAGGAGCAAATCCTTATTTATAATTTAATTAATGATAGGATTTGCAATTGTGCGCGTCATTACCACACGGTTGAGCAAGCCCACTTCTCTCGCTCTCACAAAACATCTATTTTCTCTCCGCTGCAAAGACGTGTGAGTGCTCAAGCTGTTTGCTTCTGAATACATATATCAAAGTCAGATCCAAAATCGACCTCGAGCGACGGCAGTAGTGGCGGCATTTCGCACACACACAGGCTTTGACCTGGAACACATTTTCAACAAACTTTTTCTCTCTCTTTTTTTTCTAGGACGTTTTCACGCTAGAGGCAGTGAATTCATTAAATATTTTCAAGTATTTATAAAAAAGCACGTTCCTTCCCACCACCTCGCTTATCATGCCACGATCTGTGTGTGTTTATTGTGCTGTATAAATCGTGATACAGTTGTTTTCTCTATGCGCGTCAAGACAGAGTTCCGATTTTTTTGCAAGGTATATAATTTTTATTACGGCTACACAACTCTCCACATTTTTCCTTCGAATATGCCCCTTTTTAGAGAGGTTGTTACATTCATGCCCATTTGTATATATCTTTTCTTACAAGTCTACACTCATTTTGCATGCTAGTAAACAACCCGAAACAACATCGATAAGACACGTAGAGTGGAACTGTACAAAATATGTGGATTACTGTTTCTCTCCAGTTGGACAAAGTGTAACATCGTTTGTTTAAAACATGTCTGGAGAGAAAACACACGTAAAACTCAACTTTCCTCTCTCTCTCCTTAGGACCAATTTCAACCCAAAAATGGAGTAGTGCACCACACATTTGTAAAAAGAATATCGTTTATTTACAAACAAGTGTGTTTGTGTACATTGCCCCAACCTGTATCAGTCTTCCCTGCTCATTTTTTTCGAGCTGCTCCTTCTTTTTAAAGAACTCTCATATGAAGTGCGGTGTAATAAGAAAATCAAGATTGTTGTGCATTTCTCCGTTTCCTCAATGCACACACTGAAAATGAAGAAAGAGAGAAAAAGAAAAAAAACGTAGGAAACGCTTTTGTTCAGAGATATTAGCCTTTATTGTGGTCCCATCATGGCAACCATTACCAGAGTAGAATCCGGTTCCCTTCGTTTTTATTGTAGGAGAGAGGTTTGTGTGGAGGAAGTTAAGTGTGCACTACCCGGTTATTATGTCGCTACAATGACCGCCTCTTGTACACCATTAGACCTCTATATTTATGGAGATCAGTGATATTGCTGAGGCAATGACGACGTACAACAGGGGCAGAATGGAGAAGCATACTACACTAAAAGAGCAGGAAAAATGTTCGTGATGGCAATCAAAAAATTTTCGTTGCCCCCGTCTACTCTCTCCCCTCTTGGTTCTTTCTCGCTTTCTCCAAGAGCGCTTTTCTTTTGCGAAATACACACAAACACAAGACACTCTCGAAGACTCTCGTAGAGTTGCATGATACTTTGTTTGACATGATGACTATTATTTTTTATATGGAGCTCTCGGATAATAATAGTGGAGGGGCGGTGGTGCACTCACCCACACGTATATAACACTTAAAAGATCGCGACGAAGTGGTGGTGTGTGGTGACTCTGAGAAAGTGAGAGACGCGACGGAAGCTTATGCATGCATATGGCAATAATAATATTAGTTCTATCAAGATGATCAGCTCAAAAAACAGAGTTCCTCTCTTTAATTTTTCGCCGCTATTCAGAAACTGTTTTGTATTTCTCTCATGAACTATGAACTCGAATTCGTCATCTTTGTCTCTTGCGTTTCGAGAATTTGACTTCCGACGTGTCTCCTAATGCACCCCCAAAAATTGAGATGAGGAAGGATGACAGTATGAAGATGAAGTGGAGGGATTTTATCAACAAAAAGGGCTGAGCTAAGTAAAAGGAGTCGAAGTTGTTTTCTCCCCTTCTTATACAAAGCCGTTCGTTTTTATTGTATTATTAATGGCACTTTCTGCTCTTGTTTATGCCGTCGTGCAGAATGAGACAGTCGAAGACGTTATTACTCCTTTGGAATATTACCATTTTTGTCATCTCTCCACCATCTTGTGATGAGTTGGTGCTTCGAAAGGCTGGATATTTATCAATGGAGTTTTGTTTCAAAGAAATTACAAGGCTAATAATGCTTGCGTGAACACGACTTTGAATTCTTGTAATTAAAATCTGCGCCGCCTCAAGTCATTACGTGATGAAATGGTAACTGTACATTTTAAAAGATGAATTTCCTCTCCTTTTGGTGTAAACTCGAAATATGTTTTTCTTTGTTCATTTAATATTTGAGAAGAAATTTTTTTATTATCAAAAGATTTAACAACGTCCCTAGCTTTCCCTACGCAGAGATAACTGTAATCCCCCCATTTCGCTCCACTGCGGAGGTGGCAATTCCGTTAGACGGCGGACTTAGCATCGGTTGCATTTCCAATCCCTCGCTACCATTGTCTCTCGGCTGCTCGCGTAAGAATACCTTTATCAAAATAATTCCAACTGCCTCCGACGCCGTCATGAGGACCACTCCGAGAACCTCCTCGAAGTGAAGATTAACCTTCGTGATGGCGATCACGTTCGTGAATATCTGAATGGCGAACATGATCGTGTAGAAGGTTATAAATTCGGTGATCGTAGTCTGGCTGATCTGAATTAGAAAATTAGAGCAAGTTTAAGGGAGCCTGCAAAAATGGACATTGAGACTGTGACCGGTTCACAAAATCTTATTGCTTTTCTACGAAATCTTCTTATCGAGCCTGGGCTATACAGTCTCGTCCATTTACCTTCGGGTACTTCGAAAACGTCATGATTCCCAATGCAAGCGTGACGATGGTGAGCGGAAGGCAAAAGAGGGATTGTAGGAAAACGATTTCTCCTGAAATAAAAGAATAGGAATTGTACAACTTCCTCTTAATTGCTCTGCTATATTAGACTTGGAGGATATTAAAAAGCAGACATAAAAACCGTTACCACGGGGCCAGTAGCCATCATGTCGAGGGTGGGTGAGCTCGTAGCCTATTGTGTCCTTTTCAACAATTTCAGACAAAACCGCTAAGGCGTAAAACAACTTAATTGCGGGGATTCCCTGCAAACCATATGGAATCAAGTGTAGCAATTAGTTATCCCTCTGCCGATTCAAGATTAAATTAAAATACTACATAAAAATGTGTGTATATACAAGAGCCAGAAGCATTAGGAGGTATTTTGTAGTCTGCTGCATCGGATTAGGAAATCCAGCAGAGACACGGTTGCCGTCTAAGGTTTGCCGAAAACGGGTCTCGAAGGTTTCGACGGAGACGTTCTCCAAAGTCTCTTCGTTCGGAAGTAGAAATAAACGCTGGTCTGACATTATGTCGGCCAGCTTTTCAAAGAAAGTTCAAAATTGATGTTAAAAATAGTCAAATTTAAAAATAAACAAAAACAATCTGAATACGGAAGAAATGTTCAGTTCAGGAAACAAATATGGAGAAACATGTCGGCAAATTTGTCGACGTGGAACGGCGAGAAGCAGGAGCTTTGACACACTTTGAATTGTCCTTCTAACTCCCTCTCAACTCTCTAATTTTATCAATGAGTAACAATGGTGAATAAAATGGGCTCACAATGGACAATAGGACATTGGAACTTGAAGTCGGACTCTAATGATAATTAGTGGGATATGTAAAACCATAAAAAAAGAGAGCGAGTCGTTTTTGGCAACGTGTCAACTCTCTACGTGAGAAATATGCTTTGCGCTGCTGACGTAACTCTTCTTCTTCTTGGAAGCTGTAAACTTGCACACATACATGCACACCATGAAAAAAAACAGCGTCGGTAGTTGTCGCCGTTGTGTCTTTGTGAGGTGGAGAAAAATTGTGGGACAATGGAAAAGGAGGACAAATAAAAAAAATTGTGTATATGTGGTGAAACTTAAAATAATGAAATTCCTAGTTACTAGATGTCTCGGGTTGAAAGTTAAAGCACAAAAAACATGTTGAGAATGTACGTGCGTACATAATCATACAAGTTATATGCGTTTTAAATGCTATGTGAGTTGAGTTAACTGGATTACACTAGGCTTAACTAATTGACAGGATATTATTTCGTGCAAAATGCGTTTCAACCTGGGCGTACAGGTATACTTTCAGAGATACACCCGTTTTTACGACGTACATGATCAAACGTAATAATATTGGGTAGGGAATCCGCCTCTCGCAATTATACTCACCACGACTCTCCACAACCGAGAAAAGCCGTCAGGTCAACCTTGAATGTTTCCCATAACGAAATGAGGGGCTGACTAGGACAACTACGACGGGGACTAAAGTGTGTTGTCACACAACGTCAACCAACTCTGCCTCAAATCCCTGTGCGCAGTCTGGTTAAAAGTGTGTAACAATTACAGCACACGTCATGTTTGCGGTAACGGTTGTGATATTATGCTTTCCCCTTTTCACATTCTTTACGAGACTTCCCCTCTGTCAGGGCGTCACCTCCCTTTCGATGTGGCTCGCCTAAAAATACACATTTAAACCGAGATGGAGAGAGAGAGAAGCTCCGCAACGAGGAAAGCTTTGGCAACACACTTTTTCAACTTAATGCTTTCAATTAGAATGGGAAAGAGGAGTGTGTAGGTATGCCCTGCTTGCTGCGTGGTGAAAAAGCGAAAGTCGAGAGTGTGTGAGTGTCACAGAGAAAAAGTCATGAAAATGGAGCGACACTCTCAAGTCAGCGTTCTCCTCTTTTTGTCGTCGTCTCCGTCGTCGTCAGCCACAATAATTATAGTCTTAATGTTCTAATTATCGTATTCATGAAAGAGGCGGGAAGGAGTGTGTGTAACCGTCCTCCGGAGCAGGGTCACAAAAAATTGGGTGGTGGATGTGGATACATATAGATAAAATGTATAATCATATTTTCCTCCGGCCTCCACAACCGGGAGGGGAAAGGGTGAGGCCAAAAAGCTTGAGATGATGATGATGAAGATGGAGGTACGTGGAAACATGATAAACCAGAAAAGTCATCTTTTTTCTTACGGTCAACTCAAACCTATTTCAAAGTACATGCTTTCTCCTCACAAGTGTCTGTCATGGTTACTCTTTTCCTATGTTGCTAAACTTCTCTTGACTTTCTGCGCAAAAGGTTTCTTCTTTTTTGGAAGTGGATATTTCCGTTTAAATCACAACTTTCCCCGTCTCTTCGTCTGTCCCTTTCCACTTATTTTTCGTATTCTTTGTACCCACTCGACTCGAAGTCTTCCTCTCTAATTTCCTGGAAGAGGAATAACAATTGTGAATTTCTTCTCAAGACAACGGAACAAATTGCTTTAATTATTGTAGATAATCTTGAGGCTCAACTTTGTCTTCACGGGGTTATGTAGATGCATACAAATTGTACATTTTATATTTCACTTTTCAAAAAAACTCGTTCCCTTTTTTTTATTGGCTTGAATATCATAAAAACCAGAGAAACAGCTACCCCTTTTCTCATGAAACACATTTGATATACAGACCTACTTGTACTTCCGGTAATTTGATTTGGAGTCGTAAAAACGTTCTAAGAATTTTTAGAAAAAAATCATAATATTCGAATTCAATATATTTGTCGACAATCAGTCATCTTAAGTGGCGGGAATTGTACATACAAAGGGAAATATTTGAGAGAACCACATTCGACAACTACAAAAACGTTTTAGATGCCCCTTCACTCTTGAATGATTCCATTGATGTTGTTAACAACACACTCCATGAAGACTACAGATATAACGTCATTTGTAATGGCAATCCCGAGTGAAGATGATGCTCTTAAAACGGAAAGAATTTTATTACGCTTTTGTCTTCCTCTCTTCTACGCGCGTTTCCGTTATTTATAAGCGATTTGGAGGCAGTCTTCATCTGGAGTTGAGGGGAGGGAAAAATTGTGAAGTAGTGTGTCTTTTTATTGTGTTCCCATGCATTATGGTTGCCTCGACAAGAAAGAAGAAACACATAAAAGCCAGAGAGTCATCGCAGTTCAATAGCCTGATAAAACAGTTTAGCCACACACCACATTATACAAAAGAGACAAAGTCGCACGCAATCTAAACAAGAGTGAAATGCGCGAGGGGGACGAATAAAAGGTTTTTTTTCTACTTACTTTTCTAGTGTTATCATGGAAAAAAGACCAAAAATGAGTATCAGACAACTACCCTCTTCTATTTCATGTCTTCATCGCTCTGACTTTCTCTCTTGGCTCATAATGTGTCGCTAGCTGCCCTCAAAATCTCTGTTATGACAAACTGTAAAATCTAGAAACAAGAATGTCGCAATTGCTCTCCTCTATTTCTGGGTGTATATAAACTTTTTTCTTTCACGACATATTTAGTGCTTTCAACTGAAGCAAGGCAAGCTTCAAGCTGGCTTAAATGCCAAAAATTGCGTGTGAAAGAAAAGAAACCGGACTCACTTTAATACTTCAACATATACTTTTAAATACACGCTAAAGTTAATCACATAGCACAGCATTTTTCACTCAAGAAAAGAGTGACAATGTATGAAACGACAAAGAAAAAGTAAAAATACGACTTTAAGTGTTAAAGTAAACAATAAAATGAAGAGGGAAGGCTACCATTTTACGAGGGATGAGTAAGTTGTCTCAAAACTAAAAGCGGAATAAGGAAACGTAGTTTGAATTGGCTATGTAAAATACATTTAAAAATCCTTAGTGGACCTAGTTAATTCTAAAATACAGAATTGAAAACAAAAGCTCGCATATAAAGGAAAAACATCGAGGTTTGACAACGTGTTGAGTCTGATTTAGTTTGATTAGTGAAAGGTCTATGCTTATCAAAACACTCAAACCAAAAGCATTACTTTCGAAGGCATCTCAAAATATTGAAGTCTTCCAATCGAGGGTCTAGAATCTTACCGGATTCCACCGTTTGGCGTCTCTGATGTCCATTTTATATTTCTCTATGATCTCTATGTCTATGATTTATCGTGGAGCGAGGATTTAAGTGTTGTACAGAATAAGATAATACAGGTATTGCCATTCCGGAAAACGTCGTGTTGTCTTATTGATCCAAAAGTAGTAATATTTATTTCTTTTGATTGTGACATAATTCCAGCAAAAATATTTGCGTACATGAGGATTTTTTTGAATTACTGGGGTATCGTTTGTGTAAACGATTTTGAACGCGTGTTTTTAAACTAAGCTGATGTAGTTGGAATCACGTTACAATTGAATCAGAATACCTAAGTAGGGTGATTTTTAAAATTAAAATTCGATTGAGAGGATCTCTACAAGTTTGTTTTCGGAAAACTATTGACAAATTTCTGATAACCATAATAAATAGAAAGTTGACGCAAATGTCGAGACAAAATATTAGGATTACAGATTTTTTACAGTTCAACAGATTCACGTTTCACCAACATCCCTAAGATAATAAAACATAGCACCATCGGGCCATGGAGAATTTTACGATAGACGTATATGTGTGAAAGCATTTTAAAAAGCCTGTGAAAAAGAAGGATGGAGAGCGAAATACAGAATAGCAAGGATTTATCAGTAGTTTAGAACGCAAAAATATCATAGAGCTGGCATATTCTCCATCTGATAGGAATTTTTGTTCCTTCCTGCCGTCATCGTCGTTTTCAAAGAAATAAAAACAGTTTTTGATGAGTCATACGACGTGATTTTCTACAGACTCGTTTTATCTACGTATTTTCATGCACCATGCGATGCCCTTGTATTCCTCATTGTCAAGTAGGTTTCCTCCTCGTCACTTGCGGTTATTATGAAAGCAAGTAAAAGAAAGACCACTTTAAAATATGATCGTAACAATGTTTCTTGCATATAAAGATGTTGCAAGTGTTTTGAGCTATTTCCCCCTTCTTCTCCACTACCACCATTACCATGTAGCGGCAAAAAAGACCATTTCCAAGGCGACTAAAGAAAAAAAAAGGCCTGAAGACGATATATTCTATATAAGAGAATACATATCCCCTCGTCTCCAATTTTTCCCCCTCGTCATTTCGAAGGGCGCATTTATCTTCGTATATCGTGGTCATTTTTCGAACCATCTTCTCCTCTCTTTGTCTTGAAGTAATAATATGTTGCTGTGTGGTGCTCCACGAAGAGCTGGAGGAAGACAAAAAATGGAGGAAAATCGGAGCGTGACTCTTGAAGAAGACAGAAAAATGTGATGTAATATAGGAGGACGAGACGAGGAACACACTGTGTATCTCGTCTCTTTCGTAATATCCTCATCATCAGACAGGAAATGACTATAGATGTAGTTTTTTTATATCTATATCTCAGTTTCTGTTATCCTGGAAAAACGCAGCGGAGAGAGAAGCTAACGAGATATGGACGTTAAATAAGTTAGCGTATATCGCGTTATCCCGTTTTATTGTAGCTTACAGACGCGCACGCTGCTTAAAAACCGCTGTATTAGATTGCTCCAATTTGATGTTATCCTTCCACTCTGAGTCGCTTAAATAGGATACAGAGTGCGGAATACTAGCAACTATTTATTTTAGCGTGACATGTGCTCCGAAAGGGATGCTGAAGCAGTGTACACGAAATGTGCAGATACGAATAGCGTGTGCACGAGGTTGTTACATTGAAAGAATACATTTCAAGGGTAGACTATTGCTTTGCCAAAACTACACAAGTGATTTGGTGAAAGTGATGATAAGGGTTGTGAAAGTTGTTAGTCTAATGCATATACTAGGTATGTGTGCCTGGATTATGTACGGGGATGATGGTGGTGGTGTTTGTATGAGCACTTCATTTTAAAATGGAGATTTTTTTTGAAAGTATTATATTGCGGATAGAGAATAATATGAATATCCATAATATGCAGGGACTTAAAGACTGTTTTTGTGTCTGTCGAATTTGCACACGGAATAAGGAAGAATAGGTAGGCACTCATAATATGTTTGTGTGTAAAGCGCGCGGTGGAGAAGATCCGAGCGTTTGCATCATTTACGAATCATCTTCTGCCCGCTCGACCCAAAGCCTGCACCTCGTCTCTGAAGTGAAGACGACTTTCTCTTCATTTCTTTGGTGAGGGAAAGGATCGTTATAGAATATTTATTAGGAGGTCGGAGCTTTGCATGCTAATAGTGGTGGGAAAAAGTCAACGCGAGTGCGGATAGCTTCCAATCGAGCGCATCCAATTTATTTTATCCCCATCATCATCAGCATATTATCAGGACGGCAATAAACCCTCGGCGCGCGCTTTCTCCACTATGAAAACCAACCATCAACCCTGGCCCTGCCAGAGGACTGAGAAGGATCGTTTTCAACGGAGAAAGTCAGGATGATGATGAGAAGGAGAATGAACTATCGCTTTTCAGTGTCTGCAAGCAATTTACAGAGATACACGGACACACACAAAATAACTCTCTGTATCAGAGTCATCCTTGAGCCCATTACGGGGTTTTGCTTTATGGCCATAAAAAGTTTCAATGAGTCAACTAAATGCACCATAAAATGCATCACACATCCCTGGCCTTCTGATCGTGGATCGTGCTCTCTACAGTTGAACCCTGAACACAGGAGAAAAAATCGGGGATGACAATAACTTTGGGGGAAAGCTCAGATGATTAATATTTATGATATTTGCATATAATGTAGTATGTTGCAAAGTGACCAGCACACTGTTCGATTTATTTGCAGTTTAGTGCAGTCAGCCTTACAAGAGTAATGTGGCGTATGCAGTAATGAAAAATATCACCAAGGCGCACTCACAAATTAAAACAGTTCACTTTCCCGGTGAACCAAAAAAAGGGTTGCAAGGACAGTGAAAGTGTGCTTTCCTCGAGAAAGTTTTTGAGTCGTAAGATGCTAATCAAAGGGATGTGAAACTCTCATTCTTTTTCTTAACCAACTTTTCCAGAGTGAACTTTCGCAATAGAGATATTGTAAATACTTGAATTGAGAGTGGGTCAATCAATTCTTTTCCTCTTCAGTAAACACGACGCTTTAAGATTGTTTTTTACAAAGAGAGCTGATACGCAACTGAAATAAAATCGGAGTGCAGCTCTACTTTCTCCGTTTTGTCTGCATCGAAAGGTGAGAGGAACTGTGAGTATTACGTGTGAGAAAAATTGAGGCTTAAGTGAGAGAAATAAGCCGTGAGGAGTGTGTGTGTGTCTGTGTATGTGAATACAATGCAAATGCGTAGATAAATGACACAATTTGTAGCGTTTTTGTCCTCCTCGTCCAAATGTGGGGCAATGCTGAAAAAAGACAGATACAGATTAAGGTGAAGTTTTCAGGAAGGAAGCCACTTTCCAGTTTTGGTGCGAGATTCTCTCAAACACTAAGCTAAAATTGTCCCGGTAGTTGTGTGTATTCCAATGAATTTTGAAGTGCAAGTCGCACTTTCTCCTTTTCGCAATGTGTCTCACGGGCGAGTGAAAAACTCACAGGTTTGATTTAACCATTTTATTTCGACTCTCTCTGTGCCGACGCTTCCTGTGTTCGCTGATGGTAAAAGAGAGTAAATCAAATTCAGCCATTTAAACCTCTGCTCTTGGCACTTCCCATGAATTTTATGGCTCGCTTAGCTTTCCCACCAGACAAAGCAAGTGCTCAATCACGTTTTCCACTGCGAAAATCTCCTCACACCGCCTTCCTCTCTTGCGATGTGCGCATACCACGGGGAAAGATAGAGATTGATAGATTTCTCTCGATGGAAATGGAGAGAGCGAGAAAAAAAAGTGTCGTCGTCGTCAAGTGTCCTGGAAAAGGTGAGCGTAAAAAAAGGAGAGCAAGGCCTACACGAATGCGGTAAAAAATGCATGAAAAACTCACACCCAGTCAATAGAGTGAATGAAGGTGTTGCAGTTGTGTGTGCGAGAGAGTTCATTAAATTGATTCAATAAAGAAAAGAGCATTTCTTCCTCGCCATCCTTCGTCTGAGACACCTTCCTTCAACCTTGTTAGGTGCATCCAATCAAATTATTTTCGTTGAGAGAAAATGTGATTTGCAAAAGTCCAAGTGTGTTTATACAATTGCCGTGATGCATCTGATGTGCTCTAACATAACATGACACTTAACGCTTGTTTTTCATCTTGTTTCCTCAAAGTGGAAACTAATTCATGTGGACAGGTACGGGCAAGAAGTAGCAGTCATTCCAGATTTTTTTTGAAAGGGGGAAAGGGTTGTGAGGCGTCTTTCGTTCGAGGGTCTTGCTTCATATCTCTCTGCACTTGTACAAGACAAAGTGTGTAACCTTTTGGCAGGAGTTGTACGAGAGAGAGATCAAAACAAAATTAAACGACCGACTTACACACATCCTTGTGGGCCATTTTCTCATCACAAGAATTGGAGGAAAAAAGTAAATCATACACTTCACGTCTGTGGCTCTCACACACCGCCTTCCTCCACTTGCTACCCTTGGCCCACTTTCTCTCAATCGCGGTGATCATGATGGAGGAGACACAGACACATTGCTGTAGTCACACCTATCATGATGATAACAAAAACGGAGAGAAAGTGCGAGAAGAAAGGTTTAGACAGGGATTCAATGGAAAAAGGAGAAAAACTACGTATTTCCATCACGATTCTATACTGCTCGCTTTTCTCCGTCGGAATACTATCTCTCTCTGAAGTAGCACTTCTTTTTTGCAGGTGTGAGCAAAGCCTGTGTTTCTCTGCTACAATGGAACATGCAAGTAATGTATAGACACCACTTCAGAGAAGTGAGAGTCAACGCTGAGTTGATTAATGTAATTTCACACAATTTAATTCGTCATGTGAATTAAATCCGTTTGAGTACACAATAAAACGTTTTACGCTGCGAGTCCCAAAGCAACTCCCCACACCTCACACGTCGGCGCTCCAAGCTGTGGATTAACCAATCAATAAAATCCTATCAGAGCCAGTGTCACTTTGACTGGCAACTTTTTATTTTGTGGTACACTTTAATAACGCTTCGTGAGAGAAAGAAGCGAAAGTGTTTTGGACTGGAATGAAGAGAGCGTCATAATTGTAAACTTTTTCATTGCTGACACACATTTCCGGCATCTCGCATTATGATTTATTGCCCATCACCCTCACTCTCTCTTCTTTGTACGTCATTCTCTTGCTCCCTGTTTGAGGTGAGAGACGAGCCATTCTCACTCAAAGGTTCGGAGTGTGTACGGAAACCTCAAACTGTGTCCACGTATACGGAAAACACCCACTCAAAATTTTTAGATGTAACACATCTTTCTCCTCAACTTTCACATTTCTCTTACGCGCAACCACAAACTATACTTTCACTCAACTTCCTCAAATGATTTGTTTTTCTTGAAAAGTCGTACTACTCCTATTCCGTTTGTGACATGACGTGCTTCCTTTAATTACCCACCTCCAATATTTGTATGTAATATATCCTTTCTGGGAAAACAAAAAAACGTGGTGGACGTGAAAAGAAGGGGTTTGTCAGGAATTAAATGAAGTGGAGCGAACTTGCCGTGACACTTACAGATTACACAGTGATTACACAATGCACAACATTATGAAGCATAAAATAAGCAATATAAAGATACTGATATATGCTTATAATATTTATTTGTAAGTAAGACCCTACATTATGCTTGGAGCAGGAAGGCAATCGGCTGCACTTGACTTGTCTCGCGCCGAAAATACTGAACAACAAAATAAGCATATATTTCTCTCCCATAAGTTTTTTTTCTAGATACCTTCACTTTAATTACGGAAGTGTGACCAATGTGTGGAGTCTTATCTATCCACCCCCGGTGGTGGTACTGTTGGTGTGCCTTTCTCTTTTTTGTCAGAAAAAATGACAAAGTAATTCAGCGTGAAGAGAAGTACTCGCGCGAGACTCTCGCACCCTTGCACACACACACTTCATCGATTACAGGAGTGTTTTTTTATGATGACTCCGTTTTTCGCTGGGTATATTTGTGTATGCTCATTTTTTGTAATTATTATTACATTTTTTCTCCTACACTTTTTGTCTGATGTAGAGCTCTGCCCTGAAAGGTTGGAGAAAGTTGTGGGTTTTTATGAAAGAGAAAGTCTAGTCCATTTTTTGTCGTCGTCGCCCTCCTTCCCAGGGAGACATTCGTGATGGTGGAATGTTGATTCGTATCACCTTCCACAAATATACTACAACCGCCTTTCCGTTTTTCTGCAGGGTGAGTGTAAGGTGAGAGAAAGGAGGCGAGAGGGAGAGATAGATTTCGTAAAAATGAACTTCAAAAAAACTAAGCCGACACTGCCTTCCACGGTGTCAACACATTTCCCTAAGGGACAACACTGGATTGCTCGTATATGCAGCGGAGCACGATCATATTAATGGTAACATTATCACGAGCATGTCCCTATAATGCGGAGAAACTTCTTTCGTTCCCTATTATTTATGTGAGGAGGCTCGTGATATTTTTTGTGCAATATAAAAAAATCCCTCTTGATCTGAACAACACGAACCCAATCCCTTTTTTCCCTTTCTCTCTCATCCTGGACGGTGTGCATTGTCGCCGTAAAGAATCTATTGGACCACAGCTTTCCTTTACTTTCTCCACTCGCTTTCTCAGGGAAGAAGTCTATTATATGAAGACTTTCACGAGAGAAATCTTTCATGTTTGAATGGGACTTCATAAATTCCACAATGTCACTCTCTGTTGATATTCTTTGTTATGTATATTATGCCTAAAAGGAGTCTACGACGACACGTCGGCGAGCCGAAATACGTTCGTCTGTTTCTTCCTTCTAGCGAATATTTATCTCAGCAGCAATGTGTAGAGTTCAGACCTGACTTTCGAAGAAAAGTCGTCTTCACAAAACAGAAGTCGGTTTTCGTGCCAACACGCCTGTATTTATGGATTCGGAAGTGAATTTCTAGGAAAAACTGGGCTGGACATTGCAACCACCGGAGATTGACAATGATTTCAACAAAACTCAACCCATTTGGATGGCTCGCCTTTCCATGAATTACACAATGACGAGACATCTCAGTTTGGAGCTCAATACTATAAAAATCCAGCGAATTGAAAACAACTCCCTGTAAAATAGGCCTGTAAACCGAGATTGACGTAGCAATCAAGGTCGTTGTCCCCTTGAAAGTCTGACAAGATTGAGACAATAGGGAAAATGATGCCACTTTATTTAAATTTGTATTCGTTTTTTCCCTCTCCCCCTCCATTGTGAACAGCAGTTTTTTCTGTTCATCGGTCGGGAGTCATAGTCATTTTCGTTTAGTGGGCGGCGAAAAGTGAAAAGACAATTGGGTCTGTGTGGTGATTGTGTCATTTTTGTGTGACAAGGCAATACACCCCGCATTATATATAATCTCCCACCCATAGTCGTCTTTTGCTTTTTATTTGACCTCTTTGTCAGGGTTTTATGAGACGTGAAAAGCGCCATATGATATTTATGTAGTCTCCCTTTCTCCCTCGAAACAATGTGTGTGTCCTCCGCTGATAGTTTAACAACCCTACAGATGGGCTGGAGCTATGACAACAATTTCTGTACAACTGCCTTTTTGCATTTTGCGAACAAACCGAATCATATCCCCATGACTCTGCTGTGATGCTGACCATGCGAGGAGTAGTAAAATTAACCCAAAAAATTCTTTAAAGGCCGCTCTCGCGTCTCGTTGTCGACATTATTATGCTCGTTTGATTTTCATCCCGATAAGAATGACGTTAAAAGCGTTACACAACAACAAATCATAGAAAGTACTCATAAAATGGAATTAATTCTCCTATACGCAATTCATTCCACACATGTGTAACATCGAGAGACAGAGAGAAAGAAAGAGGCGCCCACATTTTCTAAAAAATATATTTATTTTAGCCTTGGTGTCGCACAGAACTTGAACTTTTTTTTCTGAAGGTTAGACTCGACAACTAGAACGTATTGGGAAGAAAGAAGGAAGAAAATCCATTTAGTTTATAAGTTAAAACAATACTTTTTCCCCACACACAAGCCGGTGGCTCAGATATTTTATGCGAGCTCATGTTTTTTCGGAAGCCTCCATTCCACACATTAGCGGAACGAATGAATGTAGAAAAAGGGGGAAGCAGTCGGTGTTGAAAGTAGCGAGTGTTTGTGCAAACTATAAAAACTCACTAAAAGCATAAATATTATCATGTTTGTGTATATGGTCACACATTTTATGGGCTCATGGCACGTCAAAGTCATGATGCTACTCCTCCTCAATATGTGTCTCGACCTTCGATAAAGACCTTCGAGGAAGAAAAAAAACTTTTGCATAAAAAAGTGGGAAAGTGAAAGCGTGATGTCCCATGTATCATCTAATGACAGCGAACACACACAGAGACAAAAGTCTGTTTTGTGTGTGTGCATCTGAGTGGAGAAACTGCTAAGGTTGCACTTTCTCCAGCTTTCTCTTTTACGAAACATTCTCCAGAATTGAATCCAAAGCATGTGTAAATGTAAGAAATGCTCCTCCATTGAAAAAGTCAGTGTCATCGATAAACGTTGAGTTTGCGACTCACCACCACGTGTGAGTGTCGCCTCGTTTTCCAAACAATAATGCAGCCACGGACAAACATGTAATAATATCTAAACGAGCGTATTTTCATATTGGGAAAAATATATTTTTCAAAGGCTTTTAAAGCATTTCTCCGTGAAAGTGTCTTTTCCTCATGTGCTCCAAACTTTTCCTCATGAAACCGCAACATTCCCTCTTTACAAGTAACACATTTTCTCAACTGGAGTTTTTCAAGTACGCACGAGGACGACCGAAGATATTGGCGCAACAACAGACGGCTGACAACAAACATTTTCGATCACACATACACTCACATGCTCAGTCAGTTCGACAAGTATTGTAATGAGTGTATATTATTATAAGAAATTTAAAGGAAGGCTGGCAAGAGGAGAAAGTGTTGCTAACTTTTTTCAATGTGGAGAAGCTCTATATATTTCGTCGAATACCTTGTTTTCCTTCGTTTGCATTTCTCGAGACCACACAAAGAGAGGGAAAACATCACATAAGACGAGGGAAAAGAAACATATTACAGAGGCCACATGCCAAAGAGACAGAGTGCTCTTGACGGCACAAAGAAAATGATGGGGTACACTGGAAAAACTCGTCCAATAACTGTTCTTCCTTTTTGTATTTAACTCTCCTCGAAATATTCAACTTTTCCCTCCCCGTCTTTGTTTCAGCTCACATTGTACGAGGAAAAACATCACATTGAGGAAAGGGCTCAAGAGCTGCATCTCCTTGTCTCTCCTGTTTCGCCCTCGGTGACAGATACCCAGTGAATGAGAAACAATGAAGAAGACCCTATACTTTCAGATGAATGCTTTCCCAGAAGTGAAAGGAAGAAAAGAGCTCTACAACATAGGGGCAGGAAAAAAGTCAATATATTAAGCACAATGAAAATTATGGAGCGCAAGGATGCATGACTGTATGCATGCTTGCCCACTTCTCATTCGGCTCAGTTGAGTAGAGAATTTTTTTCAGGCTTTTCTCTCCTTCAAATACTTTTCCTTTTGTGTAATGGCACGGACACCTCACTTTCGCTCTCAGAGTTTTTTCTTTATTGTTTGGCACATTTTCCACATTTTCGTATTCTTCCCTAGTGATATTACTGGAGGCCTTTTCTGTGTGCGCGATAAAAGTAAAGATGATGATCACAATGCACCTGGCCTCCTTCTTGCCAGACCACCATCTTGAGATCGTCTCGGCACAATATTCTCTCTCTTGGTGTCTCTATGCTGGCCATTTCTTCTCAGCGCAATTACTGATGGCTGGTGAAAACTCATCACGTAAGATGAAACCATCATCACCCCAACACGTATTCTCTCTCAACACTATTTATGTGCACATCATGATATAGACTCCATCTGTCCTCTGCTTTCTATTTTATGAAATAGCCACAACAAAAAATAAAAAAGAGGAAGGAAGAAAAGGAGAGCAAATAGCCCTGGACAGGAAAATCCGGAGTGTATATGTGTGTGTCTGCTGGTGCCCATTGTCCGCCACCACAAACGAGAGCTGCCTTGAAAAGAGAAAGGCACACGGAATGTGATTCGCGTTGGCTTCGAGATTGGGCAAATAACTTTATAAAAAGGAAGGCGAACCTGCTGTGTTGCTGATTCCCGTTTTGATTTGGATTCTGGATGAGAGAGAGAGCAAAAAAAAAGTTAGTCGCTATTGCCAAGAGAGGCAAAGAAAAGTACCTCATTCACTTGTGAGCCATAGCTGATTGCTTGTACCACTCGGAACAATAACAGTAAGCTTTTATTCTGACGTCTGACACAGAGCGAAAGAGAGAGAGAGAAAGGACAAGGAGAAAAAAGCCGAGGAAGTGATCATACATCGGAGTTTGGCTTTCACTTGATATTTTTATGACCTTTGGCTTGTTTGAATTATTGAGAAACACAAGTTCTCATGAGAAATTATAGAGATAGTCAATATTTGGGAGGTGACTTTTTTGTCTCTCACTTTCCGCTCATCCTCCGCCATAAAGGATAGATACACAAGGAGGACAAGTTGTGTGTCAGAGACCACCAACTTTTCTACACATTTCGATGAGCGCTCACGTTCGCCTCTGTCGTACTAGAAACAATCTGATATTTAGAAAAAGAAAACTTTTTTAGCTCTCAAATCTTTTTCTTTCACTGGTACAAGTGTTATTGTTAAAAGACTTGACAAGAACAAGGCAACTGTCCCTTTTAATTTGCACTCTGAGCAGTATTCCTTCTTTATGAATTGCAGACAAATATTATATTATATAAATATAATTATCATTGGATATTTCAAGCCCTTCTAAAGTAACGACGATTGTTTTAAACCTCAATCAAGTCATGTGTTGTTTGACCCATTTCCTAGAGTTTTTGTTTGTTTTACTAACGTAAACGGAGGTGGTGATCCCTTTCATTGAGTTATGCCAAATGAATACAGAGGTTTATTCAGGTCAACTGTTACATGTTTTGCGTTCGTTGTATTCTCTACAATTTGCTTCTGTGTCTATTTGTTCAATATTCATTATGATCCCCATTCTTCAGGGTATCATGCAACATCCCCTTTTCCTTCCATCCTTCACCTCTCTAGGTTTTTTCAGGGTGTCTTTCACCCACTACTTCTGAGGGGTTTTCCAGAGACCCTTCTCGGAACTTGACTTTCACTGGTAAAAGTACTGCACCAAATAAACTAATTCTCCAAGAACTGTGAGATTAGATTTATTAGACACAGTATACATGCCCTAATTTCTCTGATTGTTACCACCGGTCTATCCTTCAACACCTTTGCGTAGGCTCGAGTCAAGTTTACCGTGCAAGAGCACTGACGTGGTGTGGTGACTAAATGTGTTTGGAATTACCGTGCTACGAAGAGTAAGCACTGACTTTACCGGTGAAATTTTTAATAGCCTCTTAACATTGTACGCTGCCAACACCTGCACAATTTGGGGCAGTATGAATACAGGTAACGGTCCCCGGATAGTTACTACTTGGGGAAGCATAAGTAGTGTACCCAACTTTTATCTTTTTTGCACAAAAAACTTTGCGTGGTCCGTGCCTTCAGCGCAGCAGGGCACCCGCCGCGTTTTCTTACAGCATTTGACAAAGAATGGGTGCTCTTTACAATGGTACAACAAACTCCGCGTTTTCACGACCCGTGCGACCTCCATAAGGCTTTATACAGTTTATGGTAATGTCCTTGCTTTGACTTTCACTCATGATGTGTAGATGAAAATTTCTTCGTGTCTTTTTGTGTAGAGCAAAAGTATGATACCTTTAATTGTAGCTTGAGATCTGCTGAATCTTTCAGTAACATAAGCTCGGACAAATATATCGTATTTCCGGGTCAAAAGGTCAAATGTCTCAGTATGCCCCCCGGAGCGTGATTCTTGACTTACTTTCTCCGGGATGTCACAAACACACTTGCTCTTCCGGGGCTACTTTTTCCAACTGAATGAGGCACTTGATGGACAATCATTCTGGAAGCACTATGACTTTGGTCAAAAATTGATGATACACAATGATTTTGGGTCAATCCTTGTTTGGAAAGCCCTAAAATCAGCAACTTCACTTCCGGCTTAAGATGATTGCATATGGGTTGATGTTAAAAGTTGAAAAGTGAGCTACATAACAAGAAAGCGATGCACTACTAAATGATGTATTAAGCATAGCATAACTGCTTACACACATCATTTAATCGCGTCTTCATTAATGTAACAGTTGACCTGATTAACCCTCTGTATGTTCGTCTCTCTAAAGTGTAAAATGATTGATTTGGCGAAATTTTTACGAATGCGTATCGCATGCTGTAATTATATAAGTCATTCCTTTGATCACGTTATTGAGTCGAGTGGAGGTCGGGACTGAATTCGATTGGAAATACAAGTTGTTTCTTGTATTAAACCCTAATTAAAATCGCAGTTCGAGAGGCGTGGTCGTTCCCATTAGTCACGGAAAAATGTATTTAATTAAAACTAAGTTAGAGATCAAAACCCTCAAGATGAATCAAAGCTGACTTTAACTGCGACAGAAAAGTTGTTTTCAGTAAAAAAAAAGTAGTCTCAATTTTCAAACCCTAAACGTTGCAAAAGTTTTTTCATGCAAAAAATCCGATGCATGTCGCGTTGTATATTTATATCAAGATAATGAGAATGCATCTCACTTGTTCGGACAGCGACGCATGTTTTTCATTTCCGTTTTTTCTACGGTCAACATAAGATAGTTAACATAAGTGCAAAAATCATGAAGACTTTTTTGTTGCACAAATCCTCTGGTTTTTTCATGATTTTATGAGATCATTTTTAGAAAAAACAACAACTTTGTAGTCTTTCATTTTCATCTCCGTAAACCAGGAGGGTTTATCGTATCGAGCCCAAAATATTTTGATTTTTCCCCTGTACCCCCATGTTATTGCAACGTGCGAGAGTGAGAGGAACGCATTAAGCTTGTTTCAAGTGGTGTTCTTTTTGCAATCCACAATCTCCTTGCTTTCCCATAAAACAACATGATAATATATGCTGCTCCTGTGAGAATTAGTGTACGGACATACCTACGCCTTGTATTTCACGGGTTTTTGCAAAACCCTTGTTTACCTACACTGATCATCTTTGTTGTGCTGTTTTGTTTCTTGAGGCTCTCCTCTTGTGATGATCATGATGAGTGAGAGAGAATGCATCTTGAAAAAAAATACTCGGAGATACTGGTAACGACGGTTTTATGTAGTACCGTGCCGTGTGTGTAAATACGCGAATGCATCTGATAACCCGGCCCGTAATCCTGTCTGACTTTTTAATGATGGCTTCGAAGAGGAGTAAATAATTGTGAAGGAATGAGAAAAGTGGCGAACTTGATCTATATTAGGTACATACACGTATTATGTCTTGTTTTATTATTATGATTGTATGATGAACGTAACAGGATGATGGTGCATGCAATTTTTGCAACAACTCCTTCAAATCGAGTGCTCCCTCACTGCCCGCTACTTTTCACACACAGTGCATATTCGTCGTGGCATCCCTTTTGGTAGCACATAGTTCGAAAACATGAATGCGGAGGAAATTTTCATAAAAATTTTATGAGTGAATCGTCTGGTCAGTTGTTTTTGATCTCAGGGTGTTTATCGGGTGGGGATTGGTGGTAACTCAATAGTCCTCTGAGCCAGTTTTCTTACTAGCACGAAAGGAAAGATTCCGCAAAAAGTTTTTAATCCGATTTTAATTGTGCCTCAAGTTAAACAAAGTTCACGAATCCGCTTCGGTGTGAAACCCTTTCGTCATGTATTTCCGTGAAAACTGTGAAAAGGATAAATAATATCACTGTTTGCTGGCTGTCAAAGTGCTGTGAAAGTTTACAAGATGCTCAGCAATTTTGAGCGGAAGTGCGGTTGACACGTGTTCACCATTGACACTGGGCAAGACCGTATAACAGTATAATGCACGTTAGCGTTTTTAAAGAAAGCAGTACGGAGTGCTCGGCAAGAGTTTCAGTGAAAATATTAATTTCGTCGGAAAGTTTTTTTGGTCCTTCCATTTCCTCAATCACGAATGCAAATTAAACTGAGCAGTATCGACGATTTTTAAATGAAACGTGCATTTCTCTTAAAACAGAAGGCTGAACCATCCGAGTTCGAACAGGGTACATTGTCTTGCAATATTATTTACTTGTTAACGTCTTATCGATGATGATATGCACTCTTCACACATGCAGCCGCTACCGATGACTGACTGAGACTTATGTCTTTGCCATTGGTTGAGATATAGGAAAATTGGCAATACTCAAATTTTTACAAACTCAAATTTTCTCATGTCTCGTTGAAAATCAAGTAAGACACGGCTTTCACTTCATCGCTGCCTGCACTAGACTTCCTAGGGTTATTCCAAATATCCAACTTCATTACGAAAGTAATATATTATGTAGTTGTGCCAGTGTCGATGTCCGAATTGAGAGAACTTCTTTTTTCTCTGAGATTCAAGGAGCTTCCACCCATATTGAAGACAGATTTAGATCCCGTCAGTAAGATAACTTCAAATAATGATGCAATAAATCTCATATTTGTGGGATTTGATTTTAAATCTGAGATGAAGCAGTCAAGTTTTGTTAATTGAATATCCTGTCGATAGTCATCTCGTCGAGAAACGAGAGGATTCAATCGCTGAGAAAAGGAGTAGACAAAAAAATTCTTGTGTACAATACGCGAATTCAATTACCGATTGCTTACTCTGTACTTATTAGTATATATCCACCATGTTCGTAATAAAATCGGGACTACGAACGAATAATGTGGTGGTGGTGCACAATCCTTAAAGAAAATCTGAAGCAACGGTCCCCTTATCTCAACGTGCGATGGTAGGATTAAGTGAACAGCCAAACTTGATCTGATTTCAAGAGTGAAAAAAGCAAAGTGAATGATTTTTTTTTCACAAAGTCAATGACTTAATATGAAATGGAATGTTTTTTTTGTTTCTCTTCTTTTTGGCTTAATGTTTCGTCCTGAAGCTCATCTTCCTCGCCAATCTGCTGACATCATAATGTGATTGTGGCATTTTACCAGGTTTTTGCGTAAATATTTGACGCGATTAGTGCCAAAATGTGAGGAAAGCAGTGAGCCAAGTTGTACAAAAGTCATTTGAATGGATCTTTCTGTTTTTAAAGAAAAAAGTGCTGGTCGCAAACCAACAATATGTAATCTTTGGCAGCAGCATTTTCATTCACACTTGTGAAATGTAGACATGTGTGCATTGATACAACTGGATTGTAAAGCGTGTAATATGTATCCTTTGTGCAGGCACCTTACTCCTTTGCTCGCTTATATCATCAAGTGGAAAAGAAGCTAGTTTTTATAAAAATAAAACTTTATTATATAATGCGGTTTCAAACAGTTATCGAAATTGCTTTCCAAATTCCAGAAAGTTTTTTTTAGCTCGATTAGTTGAACTGAAGGTTAAAAATTACGTGCACTTCTGTTCGGATGTAAGTTATGTTGTTGTTCTTGCCGTTCGTCTGGCGAAGGGTCATCAGAAGTTTTGCCAGAACTCCGTTCCAAGAACCGAGTTGTATGCTTGCCATCTCGCTTTTACGTGCACGCATGGCACGTTTTCATCAGTTGAGGAAAATATGTGATAAAAGGTCAAGGTCTTTGTAACGTTTCTGTCTCGTCCCACAACCACGTTGTTGCACGGATGTTGCCAATATATTTTTGAGAAGGGGTTCCCTGCCACTTTCACTTTTTCTCGTGACATCACACTTTTAGTACTCGCATCTGGATGTCAACTTGTGGCATGACGCCCAATCCCGCCGATTGGATTCATTCACTCTTGGCGTAATGCTTACCGCGTTTCCATTATCGGCCTGGGGTTCACCTTCATTCATGTTTTTAGTGATTGAGAAAGCTCATTATTTCATATTTCATTGTGAGAATTTGCATTTATGATGAATTATTAATAATATGTGTCAACATTTTTGATAATATGTAGCACCGTCAGTGTGCTTCAGTGTCATATTCAAAGCGTAGGCCATTTCATTATCCATTATCTCGAATCATTTTTGCCAGCCAACTCAATACTTCATTCAAGTTGCCGTTGTGTAAATATATTTTGAGGAAGTGTGTTCGTTGCACTTTTTAAAAATCACGTTTTGCAGCACACGTAATTATGATTGAGTATATTCTTTCCAACAATGCATTTTAAACTAGAGGGCAATATTTACGCAAACCTTCTTCTCCAATTTACATAACTGATTTCTGCTGTGCACGTGAACCACAACGAAATATGCATAAACATAGTTTAATTAGAACCATATTTAATGAGAAGAATATTTAATGTAGTAACCCAATACAACTGTTATTTTATGTACACGTAGCCTGCTTCAAAACATTTGTAACCCTTCAAAGCAATTTCTCTTGCAACAACTCAATTACGTTGAGGAAATTCATTTTAATCACTATTTTATTGGAGGACTCTTCAGAGTTCTGTACCCTCATCTTATGATCACTTGCATTTTCCAAAGAGCTTTTTGTAACCAAAGCGCAAAGGTGTTTAAGGATAACAATCATCACCCTTATCGGGATACATTATCGAACATCGTTATGCACGCTCACTTGCAGCTTCTGAAAGTTCACATGGCCTTTGCCACCGTGCATAACATTACTTATGTGAGCTTACACATGCATTTATTTTTCTTATTAACCTTTTTTTATAAAAAAAAATAAGAAGACGAAGCTCACACAAAGCGTTCTTCCGGTGAGGTTTCTAATTCGAAGTGAGGAGAAGGTTTTACCCAAAAAGAATAATTACATCATTTCTAATGAAATAAGTAGACTTTTTTCTCTCTGTGTGTGCATATCACTTCAAGTCAGCTTCTGGAACTAATGAATGAGCCTCCAACGTAATACACACATACGTTACTCACTCGCAGTGCATATCGATGAAATGTTGCGAATGCATCGTGTAGGCCGTGTGGGTACAGGAGTATAAAAAATGTAAATAGATACAAAAAGGGAAAATTACAGAGCTTGCTGGTGATTAAAGATTCACAAAGCTATAGTTACTCAGCTAAAGGTAGAGATTAGTTTTATTTCATAAATTAAAAAGTATAAAAGGAGCTTTTGCCGAGCCGCTCACACAAGACGATGCACATGATGCGCGTAGGCATTTTCCTATAAATATACCTTTAAAAAAATCCTTGTTTTCTTCGTCATATTATCCTCAAGCCATCTCGCAAAAAGCGGTGCATATACATGAAAAACTACCGATAACTACGAATATTACGAAGGTGCAGTTGCAGATGGAGATTTACTTTTGCGCTCATTTCTGATCGCAGCAATTGGAAATGTAGTAAAGAGGAGAAAACTATTATTGATTTGTTTTCAGGCCGAAGAAAACGTCAAAGAGGAGAGACAGACGGAGGAGGATGATGTCATAACTGACAGAAACAAGATTGGCGTGCAAAACGTCAACAGGACTCATCACAAGCTTTCCCAGAAAAACGCAGCAGGACGAGAAGAAAAAAATATGCTAGCATTCAGGCATTAAAAAATCGGATATTATTATATATATTTTTGTAAAAGATGCAACCCATCTAATTTACCCTACCAAGACAAAACTCATTCATCCAAACGTTCACAATATATATGAAAACGGAGTTCACAAACTGTTCGCTCAAGACTGACTTCCCACAAAAGCACCAAAGTCGTCAGGACGATTCAGAGAGATTTGCAGTTTCCCTTCCTTCACCTGCAGTAGCCAGCGCACACCACGAAGAAAGGACGAGTTTGTTGTCTTTTGCGAAGTAGTTGTGTTCACCACCATCGCCTGCAGACTCAACAAAGGATTTTGCTGGTGCTGTGGAGGGCTCATCCATCAGTCTGCTGCCAATGGGTTTGGTAAGTGATTCCTCTCTACTCTAAAAAGCATGATGACTTTTTTTTGTTCTATCGCTTTTCCTCATCTGCTGCTCCTCTCTCACACAAGATAATTTATTCGTCAAAAAAAATGCTTTGCCACACAATCCAGTAGTCGCTTTCTAGTAGCGATGAACAGGAGCTTGGTGGAACATCCCACTTTCCTGCCACATCATATATTTTAAGCCGAGAGACGTTTTCCGATTTACTCCTGAAAAGAGAGGACAACCTACATAATATTGTATGGATAGGTGGATCTATGGTCGAAGTTAATTTTCAGTTCCCAAATGCATATATGCGATGTCTTTTATCAACTTGCACAATTTCTACAACAACGGAACAAGGATAATAAGTAAATTCTCATACGCTGAGAGTTTATGTTGAGGTAGCAAACAAAAGGATAGTTTTCTACCTTATCATTGTGCTGATCATGAGATGAAATGTAGTAAATGAAATTGAGCATTTTCTCTACCGTCGTCAATTTCCATAAACTGCTCACAGAAAAAAATAACCTTTCGACGCGAGACCAGTGTCTGTGTGTGTTTGTGAGGAGAGCGTTTTAAAAGTATGCAAAACACCACAAAAAGGTTTGTCAGGGAGCGATTTATTGCTCTGAACATGTTTTAGATTGGATTGAGCCAAACCTCCTACTCGCGTCACACCACATTTTAATCCAAGAGTAAAAAGCCATACTCCCGTGCAGTGTGGGCTCCTGTGCATTCTCTACTCGATATAGCTGAAGCCATGATCTGTACGCGGTATGTTTCGTGTACTACCATACATCACTCTCTCAGACACGACAAAGTCCAACAAACTTTTCCCCAACCAAACCCCCATTAATATTTATATTATGCGCTTATGTGCCCGCAACATTAACTTCTGGACATGAAGGTTATCAAAGTGAAAAGTGGAAATTTAAGTCAAAACTACGCAGGGGTCGAGAATGGTGTCATTTTCAAAACGATTCGGTTGATAATGTTGAGAATAAAGGGCTACAGTTATACAGATCACATGAAGGTATACACTGCACTCATTTCAAGAACTGTCGGCCGAGTCCCTGAGATAGTCCACGGGGCAGTTTTGCACATGAGAAAAGACAAATATTGGGGATGGACTTGAAGATGAGAGAAAATAATCATAATAATATGCATATGAGTATCAACTCACTTTTCACTGCTGACATGTACACATACGTACCTGAACGAGTTGACTAGTTTTTTTTTGTTCTTTGAAATTTTCTGAATCATTTTGTTTCTTGTAGCCCTTTGGTTGTTTTTGCATTGTACGAACTATCAAGGCAGTAGCATGCAGATTGTTACACCATCGTGGCGTCGTGAATATGCTGAATAAATAATGGTGGTAAATCATGACATGCAACATGTCTCCAATCTCCATAATACAGTTTTCCTCTAATCACTGCCTGGTTCTACTCCTCGAAGAGAGCTAACTAATCTAGGCGAAATCTCACTGACATAACAGACATTTCTAAATTCACAAACTTCACTCCAATCCCTTCACAATGAACACATGCACATTGTATTTAAATACCTTTTGTATTCGTGTGTGTGTTGGTCTACTGCGAATTTGCCTGTGTGGCAAAAAGAAAAGTAAGGCTGGGATGCAGTAAATCATTTTAAATTAATAATGCTGAATCCTAGTCAGTTCATGATCTTTCCAACAATGCCCTGTGCTTGCTCAAAGTGTGTTGTACTACACAGGAAAAACATCGGCGAGGCATGATTGTCAACAGGCAAGTGGGGAAGGCTTCTGTGAAACAAGCCCGTGCTTGCAATTTATCAAAACTATCATAATAAATAAATACAGTAACCTTTCATTCGTGACGCTTTGTGTTTGTAAATTATATACACAAAGTGTGTGTTTCTGGAAAGTGCGCTATACAAAATTCAGTTTTTTATGTAGTGTCATAAAGGTTTTTAAAAGTGTATTTTTTTCGCTACTGAGGAGAACCTTTACAATAATGCAAGGACTTGAATATTTTTACAAATACTTGATCCGAGTTGTTTTATTGTTCGTGTGTATTATGACGCATGCAAAGTAATAAATCGTGAATAAGTTTTCCTCCTCTCTGGCAACAAGAAAAATCAGAAATAATCAGCGTTTTATAATTTCATGTTGTTTTGTACATGGTGGCTCACTTCATTGTTTATGATCGGTTTTGACAACATGAGGAAAATTGATTTGCTCGTAGTTTGCACACAACGAATTACACTAAAGGGTTGTAGGAGATGGATGAGGATGCTTTTTGAATGTGATGGAAAATACTAAAGTCATACTTTATATATTACAATTGTGGCAAATTTCTGTCGTGATAAAATATCTCTGGCAACTGTTTGATGAAGGTAGGCAATTTTTCAACTTGTTTCTCCCTGCATACGAATGAATCTCCGGACCCAGCACACCTGACATGTACATTTTGACACTTGATGCTTAAAGCTGTAATTACCAAAGGCCGACTAACGTTTCGATTGTTTTTCCTCAGTTCTTGGAATTTTTGGCTTTCTTCTCATTCGGTAATATTGCGGAGAAAAGTCAGTGTGTAAGGTGTTTCAATGAAAGTGGAAAGAATTGTGGTATGATGTTGAAAAAGAAGTATTTAAATCGTTGATTTTGTGAAGACATGTTAAGCTGTCGCTGCGTGGATTTTTTACGCATTAAACTTGAAAGATAGTTTTGACTATCTTTCAAGTTTAATGCGTAAAAAATATGCGTAACATATTACAACGTATTATTAAATTTTCACTGCGGAGCTAATGAATGAAAGGACATTTCTCGCCCAATAAACTTTCCCACAGTCCGTTAATTTCGTGTTCAATCACACATCAGTGCAGTCACACCTTGACAACGAAATATCATTCAAAACTTTTACTGATTGAGATCACAACATCTCTCTGCACCCTTACCTGAGCCGATCAACTTTTTCACACACAAACGCAAGTATTCCATCACATTTCACACACATCAATCCGGTGAGGATGTTGTTGGCGATTTGCAGCGCCTTTGAACAATCACCAAAAGTGCAATGAACGACGACAACTGTGGGAAGGTGTGCTATTTGTTGCTAACAATAACAATATGTTTGATTCATTATCACATTCCATTTATCTCACATTCCCAACCCATTCTTCTTTTCATTTAACTGTGAGCGCCTCGCATAATATTCATAAATGTTTTTAAAAAATATGATCTTTCACCATTTCTTGATGCAAAAAGCGCACAGGTGAAAACAAGTAGTTGAGTTCTCTCTCTCTGCTCAATAGTCTGGACACGATTCGCTCCTATTCATTGTAAATTGTGGTCGGTCTCTCTCGGTGAGCCACCCGGTTCAAGGTACAAGGAGGCAAAAAGAAGTTTTATTTACAACTTCGAAGAGAAGGTTGGACGAGCTGAGGAGCAGACAGAAAGGAGGCTCACTTGTTGATCCGGATTAATCAATTATGCAGATTACTCATGCTAATAATGTGATAAGCACACCTGCACAAAAGATACAATGTGATAATGATCCTATCTTTTATCGTGAAATGCCCAGTATTCCTTGTCTTGCAGCAAGGATGAAGATGGGACGTGAAAAAGCATGACAATTAACTTCATCACAGCAATCTCGCGGAATCACAATTGCTGACAAATCATTTACTACATTCTGCACATTTTGAACATTTGTCATTTTGCACTCCTCAAGCCCGCAAGCTGAATTTCAACCAGATCGACTACTACAAGTTTTTTGGAACTTGTTCCGCAAACGACGTATTATTTCATGCATCTCTAAAATCTGCTCTGGCTTCCTCTATCTCTAATCTTGTTGTGCACGTGGAAAGAAAACGGTAGTGAATCAACAAAAATATGCGTGGCAATGCGGGAAAGCATTGAAAAACTCGCATCTCCTCCTCGATGATCTCTCTGAACTCACAATCAGTTGAAACTAAAACGTTGGCCACGCATTGCAAACAGACGAAATTCTCCCTGTCATGCTCAATCGAGATTGATTACGATGATAGTGCGAGCACTGAGGAGAGAGTAGGATGGTTTTTGATTGAGATGCAAATAAACTTATTCATACCGCATTTTAAGCGTGCACTTGATGAAGGAGCTGGACTAGGTACATGAATCGGCTACCAGTTGAGATGGGGCTGACTCGCCTGATAATTTTGAGTTATGAGCTACGCACACAGGTGAAAGACAAAGTATGTTTTATGTATCAGAGGATTCGGTTCCGGTGCGTGTCCTTGTGGATGTACATGCAAAAAAAGGATCTACTTCATTATTATATAATTCAATTATTGAAAATGCTGAAGGAAGTGGCGATCCAACGAAGACACAAGCCTGTTTGCATTTTTATTGATTTAATCATCCTGCTTTCAAGAAATGAATGCTAAAAATCATTGAAAGTACTCAACGATATATAGGGAGATGATGTATATCACTCACAAGGATAAGACCACATTTCTTGAGGAAAACCAATCTAACAACTTATTATGCATAATAATCCTGCAAAAAAGAAGAAAACAGAAGAGAAAAAGAGAGAACAAGCTTATTATGAAGTTTACGCATACTCTATCTTGCCCATCTACCAACAAAAAACACTTAAGCACAATGTATGTATAAAATTCAAGTCCTCGGTTTACTCTCGTACTCACATGCACACACAAGGAAAAAACACTCAAGTGTCCTTATAAACACTTGGCTTAAATACTTAACTGTGCAGTACCATCACTCTTGTAAGTTAAGTACTTGTTTCATTCTAGTTCATTCAAGTAGAAGAGCTGGCCGGCCGATGACCTTCCATTTGTAAATCGTGACCTCCTCAAGGACGTTGTCTTTTCCTTGTCAGAAGGAAAGAAATTATATTTCTTTTTTGGCAAGGCATCTTCTTTGAAAATCGAACAATGGGCAAGCATGCTTACAAAATGTCATATTTAATATTACACAGAGACGAAGTAGAAGAAAAAAGAAGGCAACTACCATTTTTTTGTTCACTTGCACTCGTATAATCATGTAGTTTGTGTGGAGCAACTCTTTTGAAGCGCGTTTTGATTTGAGAAGCCGTTAGTTTGAGAAGTGCATTTTGCACCATATCGTCAGCACGTTATATTTCTCTCGACCAAATCCGGAATGTAATAAAGCTTCTCCTTCGCAATGCTTTTATGTAATTATGAAACGTGTGTTAGTAAATGTAAGTTTAACAAAAAGTCCCTCAACTTGACTTTTAACTGCAGATCACCTTTTCAAGATGCATTTAGCCATTCAAACAATTGCCTTTATATAAACTTTACTTTATATAAAAGTTGGTGATCTTCGTCTTAATGGGTGCCTCAAGCCGCAAAGCTGGTTATGGATATTTTTTGGAGGGGGGGGGGGGGGGGTAAAATAGGATATCAGTACTATAAATTCAATCACTCCCGCAGTAGTCTTGTGGAACACAGACGAATTTAAAAACTGACCATACCATCACTTCTAGAAAATGCGCATTTACATATTGCGGGCGCTAATTGGTGAGTTCATAAACGTGTGCCAAAGTTTGCATTACGGATGCCAAGAGAAATACTATACGTTACTGCACGTAGAGCGCACAAGCAGAGTCAAACCGCATTAAACTTGACTGAGCCATTTTGTAACTTTTCTCTCTTTTCTGGTGTTTGTTGTTGATGCATGTGAGCTCTGAACTCCTTATATGCACTCTGAATGAGCGAAGCGAATTTGGATGCACGCCTTTTGCATAAATATCTCTTGTACGCTCAATCGCTCATCATCTCCCAAAAATCTCGTTCTTGCTTACCTTTTGAGAAAGGAAGATATTACCATGTGGTCTCAACTGGGCATGATTTGTAATATTATAATTGTGAGCGTCACTCCATGGTGTACACACACATTTCAAACTCACCTTGACACCTCTCCACCATCATAATCGCTATATCGTCATAATAATAATAAAAATATTAGAGATGAACATATTTCTTAAATACATTTCTCCGTCGTTGGGTTTTCCGCATTTGAATAATATGTAGTATGCACATAGGAAAGGATCTCTTTCACTTTATTGTTTAGCCATAATTTAGCAAGGGTTTAAAAAACGTACATATATTTGAGCGCCTGTAGTATACAGGTGTGTGAGTGACGAGGTATGAGGATCCTGCACCAAAAACTGCCGAATGACCTCATTAAATTTGTTTATGAACTCGAGAAGACATCTCACTCGCTTTGTCGTGTTGCGAGTGCTTTGTGAGAGCGCTTTGATAGGATTTGTAGTTTTCCTCTTATATTTCTACTCTGATAACGCCTTATCCACAGGTGACACAAATCTGACATGGTGAAGCCGGAAATGCAGTGGTATGCGTCTCTGACACTCGTGATGGAGTGGACCTATTCTTTTCCACTTGTTTTAATAGAGCAAGAGTGAGCAATGCAAGTGCATTATAATTTATTGGCACACTTGTGACATTTTCGTTGCTATTTTTTCTCACTATGATGACGCAAATGCTTATGCTTGACCACCACAGCAGGATTTTATTGTGTTAAAAAGTATTGAAGACAAGATACTTGTAGAATAGTACATTTCTCCTCTTCTACGAATGACCTCGAACCCGTGTGCGAACAATTGTTGTGCATGATCCGGTCCTGTTACTTGAGCACATGCATCGTTCGCTAGCGTGCGTTATGAAAATTTATGAGTGACTTGTTGGTATTTGGCTTACGGACTTGATTTACTCCTAAAACGTTGAGATGCACACAACGATTATTGGGTCTCCCTCAGTTAGTTGAGAGCATTTTGGTTCCTTGTTCAGCTTTTATGAGCAGTCTTCTCTCTGTCGTCGTGGTCAAAATCCTACTTTTTCTACGTTCAAGAAGCAGTCGGTTGTTATGTGAAAAGGAAAGCTGATGTGGATGCGTGCTTTCGAGAAGTCAAGTGGCGTCAGTTCCTTCGAATTTTTGAGCACACACCACACACACATACAATCACAGCGAAATGATTCATGACTGGTCTCCTTTCATGTGATTAACTCAAAATGCACAGGTGAGCATGAGGGGTTGTGTTCACTAAAGCAGATTTGCATATATGGACTTTCTTTTCTGGAAAGTTGCAAGTTTGTACCGTTGTTTTGGGCTCGGCTTTGCGCATGATTAGTCCGTTTCACAGAATTATAAATATTTGTTTTCTCCTAACTCACACATAAATTACTCGTCCACCTTTCTTCCTATTTCAATGGCCAACGAATGGCACAGCGTTGTAAACGAAAATTTGTGTGTTATTGCATATAAAAGAGGCGTGCTCAGAATATTTTCCAGCTTCTTTTGTTTCTTCTCTCGTCTTTTGAATAAACCACGATTTGCACTGTTGTAAACTAAACGAATTGTTATTGTCAAGAATAGTCAAGATTGTGTCACAATGCTGAAGGGAAACGCTCATTTAAGCTTCATCACTTTCAATCCCATCACAATAATTTCAGTCCACGACCGAAGTACACACCATCTCAGAAAAACGTACGATTTCCAGTTTACAAATTCTACTGCCTGCGACTTTTCAACTGTTTTGGTGTATTACTTCAGCACAATGGTTAACACAAACTTGCAAGTGCGCACAATATAGAACCTGATTTAAAATTCTTTACACCAATCCATGCACACAGTCTCCAAGATATATTATCCCGAGACAATATCACAGTAATTTGTGTGAACAATACGGAATTATGCAGAAAACATTGTGACATTTATTACATTATGCTTGTTTCAAAAGAAAAATATAATATCATCACGTATAAATTTCCAACATTTTCATTTCTTGTCGAGCAGAGAGTTCAGATAAAAATACATTATTTTCCAGTTCTTGTCACACTTCTAAATGATAATCCACAAAAATGAGAGAGGGAGAGACGGACAAGAGAACTGAATGGAGTTTATACGGTCATTCGTCATATTATCTCGGTTTCATTATACATATTACATATGGATGCATAATTTTGTGTTTATTTGAATTCATTCTCAGCCACACGATTATATCAGGTACAACACGTAAAGAGGGAAGGTCGACAAAGGTCACACCCTCAGTGTTAAGATCATCACCTCATGAAAAGGAAAGATATTGGAATAATTATATTAAATTAAAATCCAGCTGTGAGCAATGTCAGCAGGAATCCTTGTATTCTTCAATTATAATTTTTTCAGTTTCCTTTAGTTTTCTCCTCTGCACACCGTCGTCCTTCTCTTGTCCTTTTATTATAAGAGAAAAACAGATACGATTCTTCGTGTGTAATTAAATTACAATGAGCATAAATTTCTTACTTCTCTTCCAAAAGATGAGTATAAACGCACAATTTAAAGAAAACACCTCTCAGGACAATATGAAGGTCTGTAAAATGTGTGAAGATGGGATTGGTGTTCAGAGAATTCAATATTTTCTTCTGTGAAACTTTAAATGAAATAGAAAGGGCAAGGAGGATTCAAGCTGAACAATTTGTGGCTGCGAACGTGTACACTTTTCTTATTCATTAGAGCCTACTCTTTAATTGATGTTGGATAGGAAAACCCATTACAACGTACAACTCTGTAAGTTAGTAAAGTGTCAAGAACCTGTCATCGTGGATTGTTCGGCTATGTAGTTCGTTAAATTTATGAACAATTTTCTTTCTCCCTCAAATCGCCAGCGAGGAATTACAAATTTTTATCATCTACCACAAACTCAACTAAGCAAGCTTGGTTTTATACGTCCCTTATTAGTTTTGTATACCGTGAGCATTCTCCTCATATCATTTGAAGCACCACACACGAATTGTTTATACAAGCTTGAAGTCAACGGTAAACAGACTCTTTTGCGAATGCCTATTTTGCGTTTACGATTGGTGACGCAATGAGTTACGAGGCGTTCATATTAATTTTTCTCATGCTCACGGAACTCTCCGGCGTGGTGTGTGGAGCAACATACGAAATTTTCTCCACAATGTGTCATCATGTCCTTATCTTTGCTAGAAAGGGCCTAGATTATGCACTTAAAATGTGGAGGTTTCAATTGCATGCTTTCATCCTGAACCGTTGGAGCCTCGAAGTCGGCACGTGTTCGAAATGAGAATTTCTGCGTTTTCGTGTGGCGTCATGAACTTCGTCTCGCTTGTTGCCACTGTCGTTTTTGCCAGCAGGGAATGACATTGTTGAGGCTAGGTGAGGATGGCTCTTATCTCATTTCGGAGACGCAAACACCAATGATGATAGATACAATTACGACGTGTGGCGTGTCGAGTGTCGCTTGATTAGGATGAGTAGTGGTGGTGATGGTGGCTCATCGATATCTCTGCAGAGATTTACACGTACGTTCTCCCCAGTTGTAAAGTGGTCACACAACAATTCCAATAATATTTTATTGCCCTCACAACGATTATCTAATATAAAGGACTACCGCTTTATGGTCTGATGTGCAGAGGTGGTGACTTGTGTGGACTACATGATGATTTGTAAGCGGAGACAGTGTTCAATTCATCACGCGGCCGGGTTGAAGCGCATCTCCTTTTACGATAGCTTTCTGCTCAAAAGGAATGGAAACTGCGTGCCTCTCAAACAGCTATTGTAACCAACCAGCTAATAAACATCAGTCATCATTATTAATCCTTCGCCTAAGCTCGAGTAGTGCGAGAAGAAATCCAGTTTACTTAATTTGGGGTCGATGATAGTAAAATTGAGCAACCATTAATTGAATAACATCAATACTGCATTGAATCTTCTAAGAATTAACACGGTGATATTTTTCTAAAAATCGTTTAGAAACGATGGTCTCGCTTTCGAAATTCGTGGAAAGAAAGAACACACTTTTTTTTTAAAAAAAAGTTTGGTTGCTTCTCTCTTTTGTATATTGTGACGTTGAACATACAAAATGTTTTTTTTCAACCCACAAGGTAACGCGAGGGGATGTGCATGTACCTGTCCTTGTTTCAGTCTTAATGACATGCTAATGAGAAACAAATGCTCACTCGTGTCTTTCAATATATCAAACAGGGAGGTTTAGCGTCAGCAGGAGAGATAGATACAAAACAAGCTCACAGGTATCTCCGTGTGTTCAACCGTTTCTCAACGTCGCGTCTTTCCTTTTATCTCTCTCCTGATATAATCAATACGGTTCCTACCACTAATCTCGTAGTATTTTTCCCGGAATCAGCTACTGAGGCTTTTCAATCGATTAAGTTCAGTTGCAACCATTATTCGCATTGCCCATATTGTCTTTCTCTTACCAACAAAGCTCTGTTGATGTGCTCAAAAGAAAGCATTTTGTTTCCGATAAAAGTGAGCAAAGTATATGATGTGTTGTTTTATCTCTATGTACACATGCGCTTGCAAAAGCAGCAGCTCTTTAACCTCGACGAACCCCACAAACCAACGGAGGGATGTGTGAGCACCACTCTTCTCACTCATGGGGTGCAAGTTTTTTTTCTACCCATATTTTTGAAGCTGGTTCTCTATTTTCCTATTCAAAATACTCGAGTGGAGCTGCAACAGGCGTTTCACACTTGAGAACATGTAACAATCTGTAAATAGTCGGAGGCGTTAGGGAATATTATTATGCTACGTATTAAATGTCCATAACCATTATTACTGTTATTAGTAACGATCTGTTTAAAAAGGGAGATATATTTTTGGCAAAGGACGGCGTTGGACGTGCAGCAGCAAACTGCAGCGAAGTTGCACTAAAATTACACGTGACGTGGCTCATACCTATTAATTACGATTTGCATGAAGATTAAATGACAGACTGTAAGAGTTACTGAAATGCGTCGTCTTTTTCACTTGCTAGAGGAGAATTCATCGACGAAAACTGTGAATATTTGCATTTTTCCTTTTGCTAAAAATATCAGTCTTCGGACAAGTTTAGTTGAAAAGAAAAAATAGACCGTTTCATTTGACTATTTTTTATGAAAAAGTTTCGTGCATATTGATTACTGCTTCATTATTTTTAAGCTACGAAAGGTGCTCTTTAGACATGCGATATTTACCAGTTTGTGGGAAGAGAAGTATCTTAAAACAGATGCCAACACCGAGTACATAATAGTCCTTGACTCTTGAACTAAAAATACGTTAAATTGAAGGATATCGTTTCTATGACTGTGGGGTGTTTGTGAGTTAATTAGGGGTCACAATAAATTAAAAACGAGGTAGGAGAGAGAGGAAGAAACAAAGAAATTGTAGTGCGTAACCCCAGACAGTATATGAAACATAATACGTTTGATACATTACAAAAGGTGCATTTTCCGGGCGTAATAGTGCGTAACTCCGGTCCTTCAAATTCTCAACAGCTCATTATCAAAGTTTTCAATTAAACGGCACTTGTTTCCCTTTCGTCGTCAGTTGAGAGCCTTTCATTCGGTCGCAACTCAAAGTGCCATTATCTAACAATTGGTACTACACAAGTCTATTACATGTGAAGAAACACGTTTCTTTCCATGTCCTTTGACAAAGAAAACTTACCACATTCCTGCGAGTAACCCTCTTCCGTGCATTTTTATGACGGCATTCTCTCCTCTCTACGTATTATAATGACGAAGGCTTTTTGTTAAAAAAAACCATTAAAAGCCGCAACCCTTTTTCCACACACTCACTCACATTTCAATCCTGCATAATATGACTATAATGTGCACATACACACACATACTCATAACGTGATTAAATTGCTGCATTGTGATTTGGGACACATAACTACATTTACATATATGTACATATAATTTGACTACAAGTGCAATAAACGGACTTATTATTGCCTTACCCACACATCCTTCATACAATGTGTGTGAGTTAGAGAAGCGTCGAAAAAAGAACGTATTTTTCAACTTATACCGGTTCAGGATGAGAGCAACTTAATATGCCCAAATATGAGTTGAATTGAAGTGATTGCCTCATAATACGAAAGTCGGTGCGAACTATGTGGAGGCTCTCTATTACAGCTAAGATTTCGCTGTAGACCCCATGCAAATATGGCTGCGTAGCGAAAAATTCCAATATGATGTGTTATAGGAGCAGTCAAATAAAAGGCAAGCTACACCTTTTGATAGAGATAATAATAATGATAATAGGGAGACAGAGAGGGGGTTGCCATTAGCACATTCCACTGTATTACCATCTTCTTTCTTACCCGATTTGCATGCCAAGGTGCTAGCTGTCATCGTTATAATACTGTAGATGACAAATGACAATCGGGGGGTTGATGCCACTCATTCCGGATCTATCGACGTAATACAAAACCCCAGGGTAATTGTGCAATGTTCTCTTAATTTACCTCAACATTTTTACGTACGACCAGTGTGTGCTTTGTTCACTTTTTTCTCTCTGCCCAACATTGTTTCTTGTTTTCGTTGTGCACACATAATATTGGCATGACCTCGCGTGCAACTCTCAAATATGAAGCTCATGTATTTCTTGACATCTTTCAACTTGTCACAAGGAGTAAGTGGATGCCCATGAGAGAGGGAGGCGCTCTCTCTCTCTCTGAATACCTGTAGAGGGAAACCTGCCACGCAGCGAGTGTTCTTCACTGCCTACCGGGTTTTATTGCTGGCAGATTTTTACTTCTCTCTCTCTCTGACGAATATTTAACACTGAAACAATAAACTACTTTGGGCAGAAGTCGCTGATAAAAGTGATGAGCAAAGCATGTCTGGTGGGATGAACGTTTTTTTTTAAATTATCGGAAACCCAACATAAAGTACTTTGCTTAATTGACAAAGCAAGCGAGGAGCAATATACCTCCCGGTTTTACATTTTATGAGTGTATAATCGTCGTCATCATCATCATTTAAAGGGGATGCCATTTAGCGGAATGATTCCAAAGTGGAATTCAGTGAAAAGACCTCCTTGTCATCATCCCTTTACACGGAGTGTCTGCTCTTTTTTCTTTCTCGTGAAATGTGGTAAGCAAGTAGCAGTTTCATTTCAAGGTGGCATCACCACACTCCCCATACATCAGAGAACACGCAAGTTATTTGAAACGAGAGTTTGTTCTACTGACGTTCATCGCTAGTACTCAGGGACTCTGATGGGATGAATAAAGTTGCACTTTTTTAGTATGCATGGTGTATCATGCGTATGGGCTATTAGTTGTAATTTATTATTGCGGACCATATAAATTTATGAGTGACTGAGTAGCTCTGCTCGTCTCGCTGCGCAGAAGAGCAAGCTGAGAGTGAGTGGTGTGCGCATAAAAATGTATTATTTCCCGATACCCATACATATGTATATTAACTGATTTGATGGCTGTATTAAATCATAATACGCTCAATAACCTCTGGTCACATTCCTAACGGATGAACTTCAAAAAAGATAATAAAAATTACGCGTCCAGTTCGTACTCTTCTCGATTCGCTCCCTTTCTCATTACTAGCCCAACTCAGCAAAGGTCATGGTGTTGTGGCAGAAAACTAGAAGTCAAACTGTTTTTAGCACGTCAAAATGAAAAATACTATGAGAAGTACCTTCGAAGAGCGTTGCTGATTGTTTGGAATTTTTGCAGAGAATAATGAAGGTACCTAAGGTAGTAGCTTGGTTTGAATGTCTTGGATGTCCGAGTGAAAATATTTCCCGATCAATTTGGGAAGAGCTTTTGTGTAAATAAAATAAAAGTCGAAATGGTTTTGATTCTTTATAACGCGTGTTATTTATCGAGCCTTTTCTCTCCTATTATTAAACAGTATTGAGTCCAAGGGGTAAGGTTATAATCTAATTGTTGCCATTATTTGACATTTGTCACGTTAAAATCTAAAAATGTTTTTATTTACACAAAGTATAACTTTTTGTTTTGCTTTAATGGTTTGCGTTTGGCTGAAAAACCCAAGTTGCTTTCCTTTGCTTCGTAAAATTGCATTACAAAAAAACATGAATTTTCCATGCTTAGGATCCTGTTTTCTTCTGCTTATATTGTCAACGTCAACATTACGATGTGATTGATAATTCTCCCGATTGCATTCTCGATTTCATTGGGGTGCTAATACACGGCTCAAATTGGTCCAAGTTGTGTGCCAAAACCCTGGCTATTTCAACGATCGTTGGCAAATTGTCATAAGTTATTGTCACTAATTGCCAATAATTCCTTTGAGAGATTGGGGTAGATTTTTACACTGCTGCACTTGATTAGCTCTACTTCGCCATGTAAGGAAAGGATGCAAATTTTGAAAGAGAAACACAAAGTACTACGATGCATTTTTCGTACCACTCCGCAACGTGAGCCGAAAAGCATGTTGTGTTCTCAAAAAAGAAGACAATCGGCATAATAAGGATTTCTGACAGAAGAGGGCTGCCCACGATACCGAACTGAATCTTCGGCTCCCTCTGAGTCACTCTCTCGGTATGTCATCCAGTTCATTCATAGAACGATATCTCTGCAAAAATACACACCGAATGCAGTTCTTCTAACTGGTTGACACGACAAGCAGAGAAAATTAATGCATCTTTGCTGGCTGGCTCTCAAGTTCCCTTGAATTGATCTAATAAATTTCTTGTCCTGTAATGCTGAGATGTTGGTAAATTTAAAAGATCAAATTAAAGGAGAGTCCTCGTCCATCATGAGAATCCACACGGGTGCAAGTGCAAGTCTCTTGAGAATGGTACACCTCTTTGGAAAGCAGGTGGGAAAAGAGGTAAAGAACTAAAAGTGGATCTATTAAAACCGCATTTTTCTAGCTCTCCATGACAAGCTTACTACGACATCTCAAGTAGCCGAGAGTTATACACACAACATTTCCTACAAGGTACACGTTTAAGGTTACAGGATATTATTTTTCGCTGTTGTAATTGTTGATTGTAAGGATTTTCGATTCTCTCTCTCTTACAGAAGAGTTTGTGTGATGATGACGATGCAGTGCAGTTACTCCACATACTCATAACCCCCAAAAACCTGTATTGACACTAATGGCTGATGACAGAGTGTGAGAGATGCATTTTTTTCGAAGAGGATGTAGTCGTTGTAAATACGGTTGCACTACACACAATATTAATTTTAAAGGGTGAATATCACACAATCTGAGGTGAGGTATACACCACAAAATACGAGGGATTCTCACTGGCATATTAAAGCGTAAATAAAAAAGCATCACTCCCTACAAGCATGGATGGACGATAAAATATACACATGCATAGCAAACGAGCTCTTCAGAACAACATCCTTTTATTCTCACAAGTTCAAGTGACTCTCTCATGTGAGATGGCAAGCATTCCTTTGATCACCGTAAGATTATCTCTGATAATTTTCGCGATTTACTTCTAACCAAAAAAACAAAAGCCAAATCAGCGGAGTCGTAATCTCTGTGTTGACTCTGTGGGAAAAATTGATAGTGTGACATGTGGACAAGATTTCAATGCTTTTTTTTAAAACTCAGATACACACGTGAGAAAGTCTTTCTCCTTTTTACAACTCCTCTACAATCTCTACTCAATGCGCTCATTTAGTCGACTTTGAAGAGTTACAAGCATTTTCACAAATGACCACGATCCTATGTGATGATAACTACATTTTTACATATTTGCATCCTCGGCATCCCTTACAGAAATATGTTTTGGCGATATTTCTCCTAAACGGAGGAGCACGCTTTTTCAACGATACGAGTACAAAGTAACAACCCTCATAAAAAACGAAAACAAGGGAAAAGCGTACGCGTATGAACACCACTCTGTGTAAGAGAAAGAATCAACTGAGCTAACTGAACATTATCATATTTTCTTCGATTGATCGTCAACAATCCTTTCTTGGTTGAAACCACCTCCACCAACGCCGTATACATTTGTACATACTCACATCATACCACGAAAAAGTGCATCACGTAATTTTTTTTTGTTCAGAGAATTTTTTTACGAAGGAGAGAAAAAAGGCAAGGAATGCCGCTGCTTCCCTCACTCACCCAGCACGGTCAACAGTCAACTACTATACATACTTTTCACAAACTGATTCCACACCACACGTTTTTTTTGCATTGTTAGTAAACAGGAATGCTTGTGCTCCATTCAGGCGCAGGAGCGGAGAAGAACTGTGTGGATATATAGCTTTAAAAAATAATAGTAATAATAATACGCTTTTTCCTGATTTTAAAATGTGGTTTTGTCTTGAACGTGCCCTATCCCACACAAAAATAAGTTTTCCCTACGAACACACCAAAAAGCGTGCATGTGTTAATGGATAGAGTATTTTTTGTTGTGAATAGGAGAAAATTAAGAGTTTATCTAACCTGTCCATATATAAAAAATAAATTACGGGTGGGTGGGAGATCCATGCGTTGCGTTGTTTCCTCATATTTTCATTCCCCTAAATCATTTATTATTATTCTATTAGTCACACAGAGGAGCAACAAGCGAAGGAATGCGATGCACTGTGTGTGTCTAAATAACTGTACAGGTTTTCTTTCAGAAATATTTTGTTGTGCAGTGAAATTCTTGTGACCAATTGCTACACACATTGACAAAACAACTTGACTGCAGGAATCGCAGATTCTCTTTGCTTTTGTTGAGCAAAGTTGAAAATATGGATTTAATTGTTGTTTACCCTTTTTGAGTGAGGAATCACCTCTGTTTTCGTTACACTCTTGTTTTGTTCGAGGATGCAGAATAAATTAGATCAAACTCATCAGGTAATAAGAATAAAGCGTTGTGAAGGTTGATGATGAAAAAATGCAGTTCCCGTAAAAATATGAAATGCTAACGAAAGTTGTTGCGTTTCGTACACTGTCGTCGTTCTCACAACCGGTCTTCTTGATTTACGAGATCTTTGATCAACTACGATGATTTTCTAATGGATTCATGAATGAGATTTTTTAAAAACCGTTTCGAATGCAACACCACTGCTGCATTTTTATTAGGCGCGCATGAATATGAATGCGAAAAATATTTGAGTCATGCATTTTTCCAAGCTGAAAAGGTCACCCTCATTAGCACAAAGAAATGCTCAAAAAAGCAGAGGAGGCTCACCACTTTGGCATCGTCACAAAGGATGCATGCATATCAGCAAAGAGGTAGATTTTTTTGGTACGGAGGAGTCAACAAACACAAGAGTACGATAAAAACTGCATTCGTAATAAGCACATTGAAAATGTGACAATTTTTAAGGGTAAAAGTGCATCAGAGCAAGTATCATCCAAGGTATGTCAAGTCAATCTCACCAGAGAACGATGCATGCATAAAATTACAACCTTATGCAAGTCCGCAACGTGGTTCTTGCCCTCTTTCTTGAGTCCTACACATAAGGCAATTGAAGGGGGATGAGCTGTGCTGTAAATTATCCCTATAAAAAGCAATCAGATTGCAAAGTGCATCCTGGTGAAGTGAGTTTTCACAGTGTGCAATCCACCGTCACGGAATACTTTCAAACTGAAACTCTTGTATTTATATCAGCAACAACTTGTCAAAGAGAAACTGGATCACATAATAGTATCACTTCTCTAGTAAAACCTCTCTGGGCTGTACAAACTACATGAGCAGGAGGAAAGCAAATGAATCGAGTCTGTGAGTTGTAGTGGTCGAAATTATTTCACTTTGATAAAAGTTCCTTTCCCAAAAGACCACCAGCAACGAGAGTGGATGAGTTAATGTTTCTCGATGATCACAGTTTGCACCTTTTTGCACTTATCTGAAATGGTTATGAGGATGATAACGCTCTCCGCATATTTACAACAAGCAAAAAGGCAGTAATAATAATTGAGGTGGACATGTTTTCATCATACCTGTCCGCCGCATCAAGACCAATCGATCTGACTCATTTAGTGAAATGATGCGTAACCGAATGTAAGAGTTGGCAGTGCTAATACAGGGAAGATGTTTTGGAGGTGTGATACAGTAAAAGTAAAGTGCAAGTGAGATGCAAATTTTGTAAAAAATCTTGATCATCATCATGATCATCGTGATTGTTTTTCCTTTCTGTTTTACACTCACATTCGCACATACAGACATAAGTTGAATCAAAAATACGATTGTATGCGTAATTAATGGACTCATTGTCGAATTCAGGTTTTCCAATCTGAGATCCTATCATTTCCCCTACCCTTTTAATATGCAGCTATGCGCTGCTGTTACCATTTATTTACGTGTGTGTCATACCACCTCGAACCTTAATTGCTTGGCGATCTTTTTTCACCACCTCCTTTTCTCAACTCTGACGTTGCTCCTTGTCTTGCTCATTCACGAGGTATTTTTAACACGAAAATTATCTAACACTTGGGATGTGTTCTTTATCGCATTTCTCAGATTCTTGTCGAGATTACGAATAATGGAGCACGTATAGTGCGGACTGCTGTATTATTGTTATCGTTTCACAGTTTGCATATTTACCTGACAATAATGATCTCGCGCAAGGTAATAAGTCTTCAAATTGCTTGTTTATATTTTTCCGCACATCACACATTGACTCCGTTCGTTTGTAATACCAATCTGTATAATGTGTTTACATTTTTAAATAAAAAGTAAGAGTTTAAAAATCTTCCTCTTTTGATAATGAAAATATACGGGAAATTTCACTGCCCTTTATAAAGTCTCGAAGTAAACAAAATTTAGTCTATTTAAATTCCCCCATCCTATTTCTCACACAATTGTCACCTGTTCCTATTTCTTTAAACTTGTACATGTGAACGCATAATTTTACCCCACCAATTTCACTCGTGCCTATATTTCTATCAAACCAAAAAGCCATTAATGTAACTTGTTTTGGGGAAAAAAGTGTTTGCAATTCCTTCTGTCATTTTGATCTGTAATATACAAATGCACTGCAAAATGGCTTGTTTGTGAGTGTTTGGCTTCCCAGAGCGTTCACTTTGCCAAAGAAATATTTGCACTGTTTTGGATTTTGTAGGTAATATTTTCACTCTGTTGACATCACCATCATTTCCATATGCATACACAATCGAATGTACGCATTACCGTGTGATACTTTTCACAGGTGTATAATATCAACATCATTCTCGGTAATCTTACGTAGTACACACAAATTGAACCACATGCTGCTCAACGTAACATCACCTCACCTTACATGACAATGACGATGTCACTTCACTTATTGTGACACGACAACTTCTTCTTCTTGAACATCATTCTCCGCTTGCTTGCAATATGGATTGTTGCTCTTGAATAGTATGCAAATTTAGGATGGGTGCTTGTAAACTCCTTACTTGATGAATACATACATACACTCATGTGTCCACCTTTTGATCACTACTCCTGTTCCTCGTCTTGTGAGATGCACACACATTTGTAGTGCAATGTCAAGTGCAGAAAAAAACTAAATGACATCTTTTTCTCTCCTTCTTCTCCACATTCTTTACAAGAAAAGTTATCAGCTGCATTAGTGTAATTGACCAAGTTTGAAATATTTTTGAGCGAGTCCAATCTTCTGCGTGCGGGGCGAGCGGCCTTCTCATGTTTTATGAGTCAATTGAGAATTTGGAAAGTTCAAAGTATCATCATCGACGTGCGCAACTTTCAAGATGAACACAACGTGCTCAACATTACAAAGCTCGTATTGAGCTTTTCTCTCTCCAACTTCAGTGTCCATAATTTGCACACGGAGGGATGCGCCAATATTTATACGTATTATATCCTCTCACGAGTACAACTCCCACGTTGTTTTTCTCGCACAACGTAACTCACATTGTCCACTCTGTAAGGTCAAAAGAATCCGTTGACTGATGGCAAAAGGAGTGTTTTGAGTTTGTCTCATTTGGAAACTTTGCGAGGATCCGATCAGAATTTATTTTAATATCATTGCGTTATTTAAAATCAATGCATGGACATCGCCGTTTTCCCTTTGTATTTGTATTGAGTTGTGTTTATTCCAGAATTCTGACATTCACGAAATACACAGGAAAAAATGTGTCTTCCCCTTTCAATCGCGGTTATCATCATTATCACCTTGAAGTTGTTCTCAACTCTTTCTCCATCTGTTTCTCAATCGGTTTTTTTTACATATTTTTGCAGCGGATTCGAAAATTGTGTTGGATTTGTGAGCGAGTAAAAAAAGGAGAGAAACGCACACGCATGTATTAGCGCTGTTGTCACGTCGATGATGACCATACTTATTTTTATCACGGGATCGTGTTTACCCAACCCATATCATTGTATGCATGACTTCAGAGTGATCTCACCCATTGATTATTATTATTGCAATACTGTAAATACACTTTGTAACTCACTTGCAAACTCTAATGGGTTGGTTACAGAGTCAATGCCAATGCCATGTAAACACTAAACGCATTGCGCCCAACAATTTTTCTTTCTCTATCGTGAACACGCTTACCCGTACAACAGGTATGTCTTCAACGATTTTTTCCCTTCGCTGGTGTATAAGATGATGAGTGCAGGCACCTCAGCGGGGTTATTGTTGTCGTCAGTTTGATTTGACATGACATGTTCATCCCTCACTCATTATTTTACACATTCTTTTGCCTCTCTGCATGACAAAAAGTGACGTCATCTGCATTCCAATCAATTACCACGCTTCCCTCCATCTGAAGCGAGTTACGAACAAGGCCTCCTTCGTTTGTGTGACACTCGGTGCTCTACTCTGCCTTCAATTCAAATCCATCACAAAACAATTGTGGGAACGGGAAATCAGGAAATTTTTCCCCAGCCGGATTCAAGTGGATTTCACCAAATGAAACCTGGTGAAAGACGCGACTAAAGGAGAAAACTTTATGTATATAAACCTTCGAGTATTGAGATGTAGAGCTGCACATACGGGTTTCGATAAACGATGCGGATTTGCAAGAGAGAGAAAGAAAAAAAATACAGCACATGGGTTACCAGGAGATTATAACGTTCTACCGGTCTAGTTTGCATACCACAATGTAATCGTGGTAAACTGCGAGCGTAATTGCAGGGACGCTACGGAGTGATAATGCAGTTTAATCTTTTCAAAAGTTTCGTTTGCCATGCAAATTGTTGTGAAGAAAAGAAAAACAAGTCACTTTCTTGTTTGCCTCCTCATCGACTCACATCATCGTGATGATCATCATTGAATCCTGGTTCCACTCTCGAACCTATGGGAATGCCGTCGAAGAGATTGTGCTCCTTGACGTATGCGCTTGCATGTGTGTCGCTTATTGTGTGCGCGAAGAAGAGTGGTGCTTATCATATGATATTGATATTAATATGTTTGATGGCATGCTTGCACGCATCCTATCAACCTCACTCTTAGTCGTCCGTCACTGGTCTGAGTAGCAATATACCCCTCCACCAGGATCAGAGGAAATTGTTCCTGTCCTCCTGACATTCGTTTCATTATTGGCAAAACTGCTCATTTTGTACTTGATGAAATACCTGAGCCGAGCAGGGTCGGTGAGAGCAGAGCTGACGAACGTGCAATGTTCACAACTCCGTGGAAAAGGAGAGATAGTCTCACTCCTCCGGTCCAAGTGGTTGTTGTAGATGAAGCGGTACGAGTTGTACGAGGTTAAGAAAAATGTTAAATTTTCTCTCTCTGAAAAATATTATATTACCTTGCGTATGGGAGTGCATATACTAGTGTGCTGTGTGATATACTCCCATTTTTAGACAATGGCATGCGAACAAAAAGATTGAGTCAAAGAGAAGCTATCTTTCCCAAGTTGTCCTTTTCATTGAAGAGCGGAGCGTAGTTGATGTGAAATAGTATTACTATTATTATTAGTTAAAGTAGCAGCAGCAGTGGACTAGTGCTCCAAGTCCATGGCATGGCCATGATTTTACATGCCATGATCTTGGTCATGGC